>OX438671.1:13167325-13351022 GCA_949316385.1 Globia sparganii | reverse complement strand
AAAAGAAAATAATGCTCACCCGAGTATAACGAGTTCTCCATATTTGATGAGAGGCTTTGGCTTCTGTTCCGAGCCGCTCTCGCCAGCTTCCTCCAGTATTGGTGAGTCCGCACTGTCCGCAGCACTGGAACAATGCAAGAAAATAACATAAATAAACAAGTACTAAGATCATAAAAGAACAAAAGAAAGTGTACTAAGTAAAGTGATGATAATAATCTTCTACATTCATAGTGATCTAGCCAGCTGCTTAACAAACGTAAACAATCGGATAATTAGGAAGGGATCATGTTTTAATAAGCTAAGCTTTGTCGGGACAGTCATCAACAGGATTACCACCCACAAGTTTTATTCAGAATGCATGTACTTCCGCCCAACAGATCTTATTGATATGACGGGTCAAGCCTTTGCATCAGGCCGAGAAACTGGTTCGGGACAGCTGTGGGTCAAGATTAGTGGTAAATTATAACCACGCCCGCCGGAACCGGTTGCGTTCGATGCACCGACACTTACGCAAGCCACATAAACCTAAAACGTTCGTAACCCTCTATTTACGTCTCTGTGAAGTAATTAAGCGACGACTAACGTTTCGCAATCATAGTTTACTTTGTTCTCCGGCATAAAGCAACTTAGTGCTTTGAGTGCTTTATCGATCGCATCGGCGATAACTTATCGGCTGCCTGCGAACTAGGCCACTCTATCTCTAAACACTTTCAGTCAAAGTACCTGCGGTTGACACAGGTCAACTATCGCTTTTATTATGAGCTGTGACCGATTACATACTAATTATATCAGTGTTGTTGAGCAAAACAAAAGAATTGATATCTAATAATGGCGTTGTTCATAAAAGTTACAAATTGAACGAAACGGAGGATAGCAAGGACAGCGCCGGCCAGCGTCCCTGATTACGGGCACGGGGTCAAAGCCCTCGCCTCCCGCCACCACCCCCTTCTCTCCTGGCTCCACGATAGGACACTCTTCTATTGCCGACCTACAATTACCGAGCAAGCATTTAAATAATAACACTCTCCGGACGGTCCATTGTCGATATGGAATATTAAATCATTTGAAACAAAGGCGGCGCGATTTCTGTTTCTTTAAAAAATCACAATCACTGCTATTAACTGCAGCCAGATAATCTAGATTGTAGCTATAACGCCAGTAATAGTTCCTTGTTTTAGGTATTACATAAAAAACGTGGCGGTTGATTCCGTGACACTAACAATTAACTTCATTTGCATGTCTAGCTATAATTTTTCCGCATGATTCTTCCGCTTGTCTCACCTTTGTCTGTTACGATTTTTGATCCGATTCCATTTTGATAGTGCTTTAATTGAGGAAAATAATAAAGAAGCAAACACGTAGTATTCAATAGGCATGTAAGTGTTATCGTAGTGATATTTCTAAGAATTACTACGGAGGTGATTCACGTCACAGGAGAGACGATGGCCTATCGTACCGACTGTTCGGCACACCAAGCACGTGGCGATAAAAGGCTACGTTGCATCCGGTTTTGCCGCAACACACCAAATGCGGCGAATGTGGGAACGCCGGAAGTTTACGAAGAATCACTCCTACACGACGAGAATTCCGTTGACTCATTTCTTATAAAAAGACAAACGCATGATAGTATAGCAATATGATACAGCACATACACCTACTCAATGTGGACGCGTCTTGATCACGGGCATTCACGGGGCCTAAACCAGTTCTGAATGTACTCACGGTTTCAATGAAGATACTCTCGAAACGGAACGAAAATTACATTTTGATATGAATGTGGCTAGTCAATCCCTTGTTGTGCCTGTACTTTCACCATCCGTAGTCACGATCTTAAGACTAAGCTCTCTTGTATTCGGATACTAACACTTTTACCCCGACCACCTGCTAGGCGTTCCCTGTCCCGCTGGTTTGATTGGATATCCAATTTAATTATAGTCACATCGAAGAAATTAGATATAAATTTCGTCTCGCCTGCTAGCGTGCGGCAAGTGCATCAATTGAATGGATTCATACTTTCCTTTTAGTGTACCTCAATTCAGTTTAAAATGATCCTTTAGTGCCATTAAAGTGAACAAAAAGAGCAGTCATAAAAGTACAATTTAAACCTTTGTGCAACGCTCTGCAGTGCTGATTGTGGCACAAAGGACATTAAATGACAAGAGTCTTTTATGGAAATGCAAAAGGTATGGCTATAACTCGACGGATAAAAAGCATAGTATTAGTTTAGTCGTAAAGAGTAATCAACTGCCAATGGGCAACGGTCGAAGATCCAACGGTCATTTTTTTACAAGAGGCGGAAATTACTTTGAATCGACGCTCTATCCGGACACGAAGCGATTTAAGTCTGCTTCTGATTTGATGACACATCTGAACGTTGGGCCGATATCTGTTGATATAGCACGTGGCTAAACGAGAGGGATCGAGTTTATTGGCTTCCTTAGGACCAATTGGTTAAATGTAATAACATTTGAAGGAATGGTTGCTTAGTATTGACCGTGGGCAAAATACATTGAATTATAAGGCCTGAACGTGAGAAGTGGCTGCCGATGACTCCTCAACTCTTGAGTCATAATAAGTTAAGTAATGGCCGAGGAAGAAATTGGACTAACAGGCAACAGGAAATCACCAAAATTGTTTCCAATAAAAATCAAAGTATGTATTCTTTATTGGTTTATGTAATCATGTAGCCTTACTCAAACTGCAACTTTTGAAAATGTTATATGTGAGGTTATCGTATAACTCGTACTTGATGGATTGTAAGAAGGGATCGAAAGAGATCGATTTCCACACAGGGTCATTGTCTGTTTAGGATACAGTTGTATACCTGCACTGAAGCATTCAAAACGGCCAAGCCAATATATAAGAAAAGAAACAGTTTTGGAGTATTGAAACGCAACATGATGAATAAATACGACAGCCCCAAAGAAAATTGAACAGTCAGTTGGAAGACAAGAGATGAATGACAATGATACGAATTCAATCAACATTGCATTCAAATGAAAAACATCTGGAGGAAATCCAAGTGTTTAATATCATAACGTGTAATGCTCTGACGACGGAAGTTGGTAATCGTTCCAATCATCTTGTGGATACATAATCGGTGCTGTCTCTGCGTGGATTTTGACGTCAAGATCGCGATTATGCTCCATCCGATATTAATTTAAACCGGTTCTATACAAAAAATATCCAGGTAGAGTAAAAATAAAAAAAACATTTAGCAGTTACATTGCAAAGTATGAACGATGAGAAGACATGTACCAATAGTGCGTGCTAGTAGGGAGCTTGTTGCGCCACTTCCCCAGCTAAAGCACTAGAAGTAGTAAAAGGTAGACGTTTAGGGGGACTGTGTTATGTAATTTTGAGGTTCAAACAGTGCTGATTCTCAGCCTAGTTTGAATAAATGAGTTTTGATTTTAATTTCATGCCTTGATGGTAAATTGTGACGAAGTTATTTGCCAAATAAACTGCGATTACAGATCAGTCGTTTCTTTTAGCGGTTTACGAGGAGGTCAACGTTCAACAGTTGAAGTTTTTTTTAATTAGATGATGATGATGCGCATTTCTAGTAAGAGTATAAAATGACGCAAAGTAAGATTAGGATATGCAATCTTTTGAATGATGCGAAGTTGCACTATACGATGTTTAATATCATAAAGATGAGATAGTTATTAGAACATGACAGAAAACAACGTCTAAACAAAATAAATATTTTGAATCCTCGAAACACAGCCTATCAAAACACATCACAGTACCTACCTAATCATAAAATTTAAATCAATAAATCTGTCAAATTTTAACAATAAGGTCGTAAATACAGCAATTGCTTGTAGGTGCTGACCGTCGTGCGATATTTTGGCTGTCAAAAAAAAAAAAACGAAAATTTCAAACGCGTGACTAACGTTTGCAATATTGTTACCTTCTTGTCCACAGTTGGTACACACGGCTACACATCAAGCTATACAAAACCAGTTTACGCTGGTCTCGCATCGTACGGAAATCCTGTACAATGTGAGATCAGCTTATACTGGAAATGTATAGCTTGATGTGTAGCCGTGTGTACAATGTATATCTTGCCAAATAGGTGTTTAGAGCAGTTGTAAGTTCAAGTAAACGAAGTATTCTCCTCTTTGGATAAAGTCAAGTGCATAAAAGTGACCGGAAAAACTGCTTGAGCCATTGGCTTGTGAGTGGAAAACCGCAAAACCAACTCTGGCAATAAGCCGGAAGGATGAACGGTAGAATGCACATCAACGTGAGAATACAAATTTATCATCTTCGGGCCAAGTGTTTACTATGACGATACTCTCGATGTTGATGAGGCGAGTTTCTAACTTGTCTTAGTTATGCAAATTCTGACATAGCTAGATGTAATTACATTCTCAACTAAATAAAAAAAATAAAATTAATTATTTTTTTTTCCCATTTAAATCCGCCGTGTGACTCGGTAATAAAATATCTTTTTCGCCTTTCAATAACCTCTTAATTTGACACATCTTAAATTACCGGAAAAAATTGTCAAGTCTATGCAATGAACGAGGCCAAAGTGATGCCATGCGGTCAGCGAACCTTAACAAGTCGGCACTCGCATGCGGCCATGCGCGCACACAGCACTTGGAGGGGTGACCTTCCAAATAAGCGACCAAATTCAATCGATGGCGTCACCAATAAATCAAATCGATAAAGGCGACTCCTCTATTCGAAAGCATTAACATAAGCGCTTGGCACGTGCCCGGTCTTAGCTTCCGGAAGAAGGGTGCATTAATTTAATCAGCTTTTTAAAAATTCAATGTTGATCTTTGTAAATTGCAGCTTTAACTGCACTCCGTTGTTTCAAAGCCCAGAAATAGCACTTTGCTTGTAGGAAATGGATATAGGGGCTCTTTCTATCGCAAGATCAACACATCTGTCGCGCAGGTGTGATCCAACACGCCAACTGGGGTATCTAAGGCAGGTGCCGAAGAGTGGCCACCCATAAATGTTTAGGGAGGATCATTAGAAAATAGTTTTCGAGTGAGATAAAAAATATCGTATCATCTGTTCTATTCTAAGTTTGTAGTTTTCTGCAGTCTTACATCACACCGAACGTTTTGTCGGTGATAAAAAAAACTGAAACATAGGTAATATAATTTTTATCGGTTTCCAATATGTCTAACAAAAAAAAATAACAGTTATGAAACAAATCTTTCACAAAAACATGACCCTATTTGTGTATGATTTAGTCTTCCTTTTCTTATTGAATCATTGGAACCGTTATCTCCGGGCGTGACAGACTAACCGAGGGGTTTTACGTGTTCAATGTATAAGAGTAAGCTTTTAGCTTAAAACCGCAATATCTATTAAAAATGTATTTTATTTATTTATTTTTTTAATTGCTCACATGTAAAACACTGGATAATCGGCATGCATTGAAATATCATGACACAGTATTAATACATGTGCCCTGGGAGGGCATTGCAAAATTTTTATATCTAATTACATAATATAATAATATTGATTCCAATGACTATAATTTACATTAAACATTAAAAATTAAACATAATTACAAAAATTTATTACATTTTATTTTAAAATTAATTATGCTATCAATTAATTTATTCATTTTAGTCATAATAGTGTAGGTAATATAGTTATTTATTGTTTCACATTTATGTCAAGCATAATTATTACAAGTTTGGTGGATTCACAATTTGTCAGTTTTAAATTCCTCAACGGTATAGTAGCCTTTTTTTATTAGCAAAGATTTCAACTGTTTCGAGAAAATTGAGTCATTTGGTAGGGATTTTAAACTTTCCGGTAGCTTATTAAATATATTAGCTAGTCTATAATATGGGCTTTTCCCGATAACTTTTAAGTTTGTGATGGGTAGTATTAATCTATTCTTGTTCCGACGGTTATAGTTTTCATTTAGCTCGATATTTGATTTGAAGAGATGCCTATGTTTTCTAACGAATATACAACTTTGTAGTATATATATTGCTGGTAGTGTAAGAATTTGTTGTTTAATAAAGTGTGGCCTACAACTGTCTCTTTGATCTATGTTCATTAATATTCTGATACATTTCTTTTGCTGAATGAAAAGGTCCAAAAAGTCCGTACTTTCTCCCCACAGAATGATACCATAATTTAGCCAGGAGTAGGCGTACGCATAATATGCAGATAAGGCGGTTTTATAGTCTGTGTTGCATTTCAATATGCTTAACGCATAAATAAATTGCGACAGTTTTGCTCTTGTATTTTCGATGTGTTTCTTCCAATTTAGGTTAGAGTCTAACGTTAGGCCTAACAGTGTAAATTCGTTTACCTCTTCTAATTTTATTTTTTGCGTTAATGCATTTAGATTTATTGGGGTTCTTTGGTGAGTTCTGAATTGGCATATTTTAGTTTTAGATAAGTTTATTTCTAAGTTATGTTCGTTTAACCACTGCTCAGTTTCTGTGAATTTTTTTAAAATAGCTAAATGGTCAATATTCGCGGGCGTTTTAAATAGTAAAGAAACATCGTCAGCGAACAAGATGCACGACGAATTTATCTTTTTTGGCAAGTCATTTACGTATATTATAAATAAGGTACATCCTAAAACACTTCCTTGCGGTATTGAACTATTAACAGTAGTCATGTCTGATCTCATGCTGTACATTTCCTGGTTAACGCTATCATAATATTCTACTTCTACGAATTGGACTCTGTCTTGTAAATATGATTTGAACCAATTAAAAGCTTGCCCTCTAATACCCGATCCGTAAAGTTTTTGTAATAAAATTGGATGTGAAACCTTGTCATACGCCTTCGTCATATCTAGGAATAGTCCAATAGCGTACTTTCGTTCATCAATGCAACTATAAATTTCCTGTACGTAGTTGTATACCGCTAAAGTGGTTGAGCATTTTTTCCTAAAACCGAATTGATTTTTATCTAATATATCAAATTTTTCTAAAAATGTGTTAACACGATTCGCCATTGCTTTTTCGAAAATTTTTGAGATAGTGGGTAATAGTGCAATAGGCCTATAATTACTAGGATTTTCTGAATTTCCTCCTTTTTTCGCAATCGGGCGTACTTTCGCAATTTTAAGCCTTTCTGGGAATCGTCCCTCGTCGAAAGAAATATTTATTAGTTTAGTGATAGGCGATGTTAGCTCCTTTACGCATTTTTTAACCAATAGCGGCGGGATATCGTCCACCCCAAAGCTACGTTTATTTTGCATTCCACGTATAATATTAAAAACCTCTCGCTCGGTTACCGGTTCGATGTACATGGAGTTTATTGCGGGCGTATGCACCGAGTGTACCGATGGCCCACACGGCGCGGGTGCCGCAACTCCCGTACTTTTGTTGTTATCTATACCTACCGATACAAAATAATCATTAAATGCAGTGCAAACTTGTTGCGGTGATTTTACTATTGTGTTATTTAATTTTAGTTTAATATTTTTAAGGTTTTGTTTAGTAGTATTTGGTTTAGTAATTTTATTGATTACTGTCCACATGGTTTTCGTTTTATTTTTTGAGGCATTCATCTCTTTTATGTAATTAAGTTTTTTTGAAATTTTAAAACATTTTTTTAACATTTTCGAGTATTCTTTGTAGTGTTTTTTAAATACGGCGCTATTGAGCTGATTCGAGATAATTCTAGTCAATCTTTTATTTTTGCATGATTTTTTCAGTCCCTTAGTAAGATAATTGTTTGTTTTATTTTGCATTATTTTTATCAGTTTTTTTGGTATGTATTTATTCAAATTAGATTGTAAAATGTCATGAATTTTATTATAAGTTTTGTTAATGTCAAAGTTTTGATTAAAAATGTCATTCCATTTAATTTTATTTAATGCCGATTGGAAATTTATTATATTATTATTGTTAAAAATTCTTTTAGTAACGTAGGGTGTCCTTATAAGAGTTTGCGTTTCCTCACTCCTAAGGCTGTATACTAAGCTATTGTGATCAGAGATACCATTATTGTTAACAGTTATTTGACATTCTGTGCTAATAATATTTGTAAATAAAAGATCTATACAAGTCGATGTTGATTTTGTAATTCTTGTAGGGGTTTTGATGATTTGGTGTAGGTTTAATTCTGTCATGATATTGTCAAGTCTCTGGTATTCCTTTGCTTTTTTAAAATAATTTAGGTTAAAATCTCCTGTAATTATGAGGCGTTTATTTTTATATTTTAGTGTAATGAGCTTCAGAAGTTGATTTAAGAAGTTAAAGAACTGTTCTATATTTCGATCGGGCCTGTATACAAGAATAATAATTAGTTTTGGTGACTTCATTTCTATGGCACAACATTCCACAACATATTCAACGGATAGATTTGTAATGTCGGGTAGCTCTTTGCAGTTCAACCCCGTCCGTGTCAGAATGGCAGCTCCACCGCCTCGGTGGTTCTGTCGACAGAAAGCCGAACTGAACTCGTATCCACTGACTGTAATGATTTCTTTTTGGTGACTTCTTATCCACGTCTCGGTAAGGCAGACTACATTATAAGGTTCATTATCCAGTAGGCTCTCAAGAGTATGGGTTTTGTTTTTGAGGCTTTGCACGTTTTGTATCATTATTTTAAAGTCGAAAAGTATGGTCTTCGGGTTTTCTAAGACTTACATCATGATTGCTATTTCTACGCTGTGGATCAGCGGATGTGGTTGTAGCGGATGTGACTTGTGGTGCAGTCAGGGGGTGGCTCATGAATGTGTTTTTGGATGAATTTTCGTTGTTTCTTCGCGACAGATTTCGTTCTTCTCTATATTTTCTTCTTTCATTTAGTGCGTCCGAATTAAGATATTCTGAAATATAAAGTCCTTGCCCTTTCAAAAATCTTGCCTGGTTTATGATATACTTTGTCATTCTTTTGCTGATGAGCTCTATTTGTATTGGGCGTTTTAGCCCATTTCTACCTATACGGTGTAGTTCCTCAATATAACCTGTTAGGTCAATGTTCAGCGTGTCTTGGAATGCGTATATTATTCTATCCTCGAGATCTCTCTCAGTTTCCCGATAGTACTCATTAAGGCCGTAAATAACAAATCTTTTTGTATTATCGTCTTTTCGTATACTTTGATTTTGTAACTTTTCTATTTCGTTTCTGAGTTTGTCGTTTTCAATTTCTAGCTTCAGGATCTTTTCGTTTACATTAACTATCTTCGTATTTATTGAAGTCTGTTCCAAGTGTAAGGCCTCCGTGGTTTGGGTAATTTTTGACTGTAGTTTGTGTATTGCTGTATTTATTTCACTCTGTACTGTGTCTTTTATTTCATTTAATATTGCTTTTTTGTTATTTTCAAATTTTTCATCTAATAGTTGGCTTATTTGTAGTAAAGTAATGGAATTAATTTGTGAGCTCAACTGTGAGTTTGCTGGGCTCGTAGGAGAGATGGTATGGCCTAGTATATTATGATCATCTTCAGTATGATCGTCAATGGACATTGTAGTGTCGTTCAGCGAAGGTAGCGGCTGGCATCGGGCGGGAGTATCATCATTTTTAATCCGTTTTTTTGCGTTTTCACATGATGGGCAGCTCCAGGACATGGTTAATTTTTGCTTATTTTCCATATAAAAAGATGTCGTCATGTTTACGCATCGATAGTGGTGAACATGTTTGCATGCAAAACAACGTAGTAATTCGCCGCGTGCTATTGGCTGTTTGCATGCTTCGCAATTCATCTTTTGGAGACGTTTATTTTAAATCTTTCGTGGAAATTTTACGTATTGTTCAACTTAGATCAGACCTTGTGTAAATGTAGTGTGATTAGAGTAATAATATTTTGAGAAAGACTTTGTAGAAACAATCTCAAAAAGACTTCGTGTGCGACTGTGGTTCGAGAACTTGGGTCACTGATTTCTCAATCGCGTCACACAACCATAGGGCCAATTGGTCTTATAAACTACGTGCCAAAATTAGTTGCTCTTTCTTGATGTTCATTAAGTAATTTATGGATCTATGAGCACGTTGGGTATTCGGATATTTAAATAGTAGGTACAACAACCGTCCTAATTTTTATTATTTTTTTTATTTTTTCCTTTTTTGATTCACTATTAACTAATTAACTCACTTGAATTTTAATACTGTTTATTGTCACATGAGCAACGTACATGCAGCCGGTTTCTTTGCACTATCTTTGTTTATTGGTGGTTAGTTTTTTGCGTATTGTCACTAATGTTGTTGGTGGTTTGTTTAAACTTCACAGTTTGTGTCTAGCACTCGTAGATAACACTTTCATGCAGTTTTTAGTCGATGTTTTAACTGGTGCACTTAGTTTTAATTACTTCTATGCACGAATAGTATTTTTATAAAAATATTTTATAATACAGCGTTTGATTTTACGTTAAGCTAGACGCAGCGCCATCTAGCGACATTTTCATGAATGATCTAATGTAATTTCAGTCAATTCGGGTGTCTTTAGATCTTTTCGGATGTCTTATATTTTTTTCCATATGTTAGTGTAGTTGTCAAGTTGTACTTAATTAAATTTCAAGTTAAACGCGACATAACAGAATAGGTAGCGATGCGTTTCGCTACCTATTCTGTTATGTCGCGTTTAGGCAGAACGTGCATTAGTTTGATAAATATAATATATGATCAAACGAACTTCGACAAGTGAAGTTCGATCGATATTATATTAATCGCTTCATTCGAAGATATAACATTCACAACGTAGTTCCTCTAACCTACAAGGCAACTTCGCACTTTTTTATTTTCAAATTACCCCATTTTTTTTTTTTTTTGTCTGGTGTCTACGGTCAGTGTTTCAAATCTCATTCTTTTTAGAGTAAAGTATAGTTTAGCGAAAACTTCGTTATAGGGAAATGGGGTGGGTGGGTGTTATATCTTCGAATGAAGCGATTAATATAATATCGATCGAACTTCACTTGTCGAAGTTCGTTTGATCATATATTATACTGCATCGCTTCATTCTTCAGATATAACATTCACAACGTAGATGTTTAGAGGTTAAGTTTTTGCTAATAATAATACATAAGTTGTTTACTTAATTTGTTTATTTAACATAAGCCTTCGTTCCTTTAATAGGTAATTAAGTATTAATCAGTAATCTCTTATAAATAATATATTGAAAATATTTTAATCTTAATGTAGAATCAACTTTTATCATAATAATATTATTTAGGTTGCTAACCTACATAACATGGCGCTAATCAGTCCTAATTTGGGGTTGGGGGAAAACAAACCGAATTTGCGAAAGAATTTTCTTCGCGTATGGCCCGACAATAATATTTGGCGAACGTTTGAGAATCGGCTGTCCAGCCAGCCGCCTTCCTGATGGCGTCTATGGACAGGCCAGCGCGATGCGCCGTGGACGTGTGGCGGCATGGCGCGTGCTATGCGCGCTGAATGTCGTCACGTCCACGCCGCTTGCAGACAATACTTGTTTAATCCATCGACTGATTGACTGCGCCGTGGCGCCTCTATAGGGTCGTTTAAACGTCAGGAATAAATTAGGTACGTTCTCAGGTCTAATCTCGTTAGTCACTTGAAGGTAATCTTTTAATGTCGTAGCCGGGCAAATGCTTGGTTTATCTACAAAGTATGGTAGAAATAAAATTGGTTGATCTCGGCCAGGTGCCGATGTCTTAATAATGTCAGTTACGATTATTTCGATGCCTCTGGAATTTATTTTTATGTTTGAGGTCTTTATAAGGGAAATCGTTTGAACTCTGTGAGCTGTACAAATAGCTAACAAGATTGCTAATTTCTTAGTGATATTTTCTATTGTGAGGTATTCATTTGGAAACCAATTAGAGACAAAGTTGAGTACCACCTGGGGATCCCAAGTACTCGTGTACTTGGGGACACACGGTCTCAACTTGTATGCTCCTTTTAGTATCCTTTTTATGCAGTCGTCTGTTCCTACACTATTTCCGAGAAGTAGCGATAGGGCAGAGCGATGACTATTAAGGGAACCATACGATGCTCCCTTATTAAATTGATCCGATAAAAAGGTCATGACCCGTGGAATTGACACCTCAAACACGCTAATATTATTACTTATGCAGAATTCCCACCACAGTTTAAAGGTGACATTATATTGCTGTACAGTGTTTTGAGACAAAGAAGCTAACATTAAGTCGAGAGCGGTTGGAGGCGTCCCTCGTTGCGTGAACGCCAGCCGGAGAGCACCGCGGCACCCAGGGTAAGCGACTTGTAAAGTGGGTGGTGTGTTCTGAAACGGGAAGATAAAAGACCTTTATTTGCTTTCAGAATAACAATTTCGGTAACAAGCATACTCTTTAACTGGGGATACCAGGCTTGTGATGGCCATATGGGAAAAACAAGAATGCCTTCGGCTTTGTCTAAAACAATTTTTTGTAAGCATTTCAATATCATAGAAAATGGTAGGAAGGCATAAAAGTGTTTGTCGCGCCAGCTTATTGTAAAGGCGTCAATTGTGATCGCATCGGGGTCTGGTCGCCAAGACACATAGCTTTCACATTTTGCATTAGTGCGAGAGGCAAATAAGTCTATCTCTGGTTGGCCTAATTGTTGTGTTATCAATTGGAATGATAAATGTGATAATTCCCATTCTGTATCTATGTTAATTTTTCTAGATTGTTCGTCGGCTATAAAATTATCATGTGTGTTTATGTAAGAAGCCACTAATCAGATATTTTTCCTCTCGCACCACTGCCAAATAGATCGAGATAAATCGTTCAAATGTGGGAATTGTATTCCCCCCATACGATTTATATAACTAATGGCTGTTGTATTATCAATACGTAATAATATAGCACAGTCAGAATAATTGCGAACGAACCATTTCAATGCTAAAAATACCGCTAAGAGTTCTAGGTAATTAATGTGAAACTTTAATTCTGAATCTTTCCAAGCGCCGTTAATGCGTTCGTTATTGCAACAAGCGCCCCAGCCGGTCCTGGACGCATCAGTGAATATTTCTAATGTGAATGCTTGAACCCCTATGGGATTGAAAGTTGTGGAAATATTTTTTGACCACCAAATCAGATCCTCCAAAATTATATTAGATAATTTAATTTTTGTATCAAAATTGTTGTTTATTTTTAAGGTCAAATATTTTTGCCGTTCCAAAATTTTGGTGTAAATCCATCCATATTTTGCTGCGGGACAAGCAGCAGTTAGAATCCCAATTAATTGTGCAAATTCCCTTATTGTGCAGCGTGGTAAGCGTAAAAATTTATCTATTAAACTAGCTATGTGAGTGCGTTTTTCGTTTGGTAAATACATAATTAAATTTTTTGAATCATACATAAAACCTAAATATTTACAAGTCTGTTTTGGTTCTAATGAACTCTTATTGAAATTAATAACGAAACCAAGGGATTCTAATAATTTCAAAGTTTCTGTTATGTTATCAAGACATTCAGAATAGGTATCACCAATACATAATACGTCGTCAAGGTACTGAACTGATTTATAACCCTTGCTCCTAAGATGGGACATTACCTCTTTCATAATCTTGGTAAAGGTCCTAGGTGCTATAGATAAGCCATAAGGCATACTATTAAACTCATATAAAATGTTTTGCGCTTTATCATTCTCGAAATGAAAGCGCAAGTATTTCCGGTGATTATTAGCAATCGGAATTAAAAGATATGCTTCTTTCAAGTCTATGTTAGCCATGTAACCGTTTTGAGGTATTAATTTAGTAACTAATATGGTCCTATAATCTTCCATTTTAAAATGAAATTTAGAGATAAACCTGTTTAGTGGCTTTAAATTCAAAATAAACCGCTTGTCGCCATTTGGTTTAGAAGTAAGGAATATCTTTGATATGAATTGATTCTCGGTCGGTGAACATACTGATATCGCGCCTAAATCAAGTAATTTTTTGATGGCTATATTCATATCGTCTTTATCTGCCGTTGAAAGACAATTACAAGGTGAAAGTGTTTGCACTGGAGTTTCAGAGAATGGTATCGAAAAACCCTTACGAATCCATTCGAGAACGATGCCATTGGAAGTTATATCAAGCCAGTGAGAATAAAAATGACGTATTCGTCCAGAATGTACCTGTTCTATTGTTGAGGTTGAGCACGCGTTTTGTTTGTGTTCGAGTATCTCGGTTGTGCGGCTGTCTGTGCCTTGCGTGCTGCAGGGGCTTGTCTCCTCTGGCCTCCGCGCCCCCCCCTGTTCGACAGGTAACGCGAAGGACCTGGCCAGTTTTCCTGGTAGCGAGGTCGTGCGACTGCCGATTGAACTGTCTGTGGAGGTTTTAGAGGCAGCGAGGTCTTTTTTATTTGCAGGCCCTGCCTTTCAATAGCTTTTGAAGCTTTCATTTTTTCGGATAGTTTTATTCCGAATAGAGTGCTATCCCTTTCATTATCTTTGATAACATTTAGGAATGATCTCTCCAAGCCGGGTGTCACCAATTTGATACGTGCTTCAGTATCCATATGGTGAAGATGGGTTAAGATGCGACAACTGTCACTTAGCATTTTAATGGCTTGGATTTTTTCCTCACCAGTAATGAGAAGAGTCATCGCCCTATTCACGGCTGTGATCCCAGCGCCAAGAAGTTGTTGCGATAACTCCATCTTCTTATCGCGATTTCTTGCCATATCTGTAATAGCTGCCGAAATTTCGGCATTGAGTTTTGGTGCTTGTAAAAGAGCACAGTTGGAAGGGACCAGGTATTCTTTTAATAATTTGTCCTTGGCTTCCTTGGGAAGTCCTTTTTTTAATATGGGCTGCCATCTTTGTGCCAAATTTTCGTGTATGCTTACCCCAAACTCGGGAATATCGTCTGATTGCTCCCCTAATGCTGACAAAATTTCTGGGTCAAGTTCATGAGCAATCGAAGGTGCTTCGGTTTCTGGTATTTCTGGATCGGGAACCGGTATCTCGGGAATCTCGGTAACCTCTAAAGATGGTGGATTCGCCGGTCCATTTCTGTCCACTTTATTAGCATCTAATAACAAAATCATTTATTTTATATGTTTGGGTACTTTGACAAAAAATACCTTCGTTCTATCTCTCGGATAGACCCCAGGCTTTGTCTAATGTCGCAAATATGTTAAGCTACCTCATGTAAGATATGCTTATTTTTTGCTTTTATGCCCTCGTGTTGACTCACGGCCAACCCCCAGGCTCGCCACGTTCGATTTCGAATCAAGGCAAGAATATTTATTTTTTGAGGTTAATATACCACATTGAAGCACTTATTCACCAAAATTTGTTGATCTAAATAGGTAGGTACTTACCGTTATCAGCGTCATTATCGAAGCTCACATCAGAGTCCGAAGATTCTAAAACTCGCATCACACGACGGCGTGTTTGTCGTTCCTTCTCTTCGAGTTTACGAATCTTTTTATTATACCGTTCAATTTTATCTTTAGCACTGCGCTTAGGCATTATTTCTATTACTGACCAACAACTAATTCAATATTAAAATAGTTTTTTAAATCGGGAACTGTGATCGCAGAACTCGTGTTGTCGTTGCCTCGCACGGAAAAAGAATGAGATTTGAAACACTGACCGTAGACACCAGACAAAAAAAAAAAAAATGGGGTAATTTGAAAATAAAAAAGTGCGAAGTTGCCTTGTAGGTTAGAGGAACTACGTTGTGAATGTTATATCTGAAGAATGAAGCGATGCAGTATAATGACGTCTAGACATGGCTTTAGCTCGGCTCAGCTTGCTAAGTAGCTCTCATTCCATCCTTCACATCTTTGATTTTATAGTGCTCCAACAAAATGGCATAAGTGGAATTCCGCTCTAGTACATTTCCCGTAGGAAATTGTATCTTTTTGTCATGGATGGGTAATTCGCAAGTCATCCATTTATGGAAAGGACGTGCTAATTCGTGTGCGGTAGGGATCAGTGAACACCTAGCGATACCGGGTAACCCTGTGGGGTCTGTGAACGTGAAACAGGTACCAACCTTCTCTGAAATGCTCTCAATTTATCACCATACTAAGCAAAGTTACGAAATAATTTCCGCTGAATTCAGATTACTCAGAGGTATTTGACATCTAAATTATATACATATTGCAGAAAGTTAACTCATGCACATTGCACTATGAAGCCGCCAGGGCTGAGTCATTTAGTCCTCATGTCTTATCGTCTGATTGGATTATCATTTCTTATGAACTAGGATACTACTCCCGGTAGTTGGTTATTGCGTAGACTAAAGATACAGTCAGTTCATTTACTAATGTAAGTGGCTTCTTGCGAAGTATTGTTTTATTACGTTTTACAGATTTATTAGAATGTTGGTCCTAAACATTTTACGGCGGACTCTTTTTTCGACACATATTTCGCACAATCAGCTAACTGCTAAGCGAGTCGGACGTGGCCCTACCAAGATGAAACTTTAATGAGCGAGGGTTAGAAGAGGGCTCCACGCTCCACGCAAAAGCCAGAGCTTTGTTCGACGTACAGGTTTAGTTAAAAATAAAACTCGAGTGTTATTAAACGCAATACTTCAAGTACCTGAACAGGCCTAAATGTTTGTTTGAAGCCAATAAAAGTAAACAATAATTGAATTTACTTATGTTTCAAGACTTGACAGGCGTCTGTGGATTCCTTTGTCTGGATGGACGCACAGGCTGAGGTCGACGACAAGCTGAGATAACAACGTAAGAAAAACATTAATGGCGGTCTGTACTTGAATACTAGCGACGCAATAGAGGCATGCAAGGCCACGACAGATACAAGGATCGGCACGTAATTTAATAAGTTCCTAAATAACTATTGTTATTAAGGAAGCCGTACAACAACGATTATTATCTTGTCCATAATGAGTTTACAAACGATTTAATTTTTTTAAGAACTTTGGAGTTTAATTGGAAACAATGTAAACGGTAAACAAAGGCCGTTACAATGTGAAGGTTTTAAAGGTCAAACAAATAAAATTTACCTAGGTGAAAGGTCGCTTCTCGCGAGGTCCTATATTTAAGCCGGCTCGAGAGTAATGGCGAGTATGTGCTTAAGTTAGATAAATTCGCGGTAAGGGATTAACTTCGCCGCCGATAAATCGTAATAGACTCGCCTCTACAATAGGTACAACATTTCTGTCTTAGGGTGTATTTACGTAGAAAGTTTTTAACTGGCGCTTGTCGGCGCTGACAAGCGCTGGTTGTCAACGCACGCAATTTTCATACTTTTTGCCAAATCAGCGCGAAACGTCGCCGATAAGCGCCGCCAAGTTCCTATCTAATTAGTTGGCGTCTGTACCTAGTGGTTCGCGCTGATTTGGAAAAAAGTACGAACAATACCTTTCCACGTGAATACATGCTTAGATTTCTTTGCTTAGGTAGGTATTACGACTTATGTCACAGTTGCCATATTTATAAACATCTACGGCGGAACATAATCATCATGTGCGTGCAGACATCATCTTGAAGACGCATTTTGAATAATTTCTTCATATACGCAGCATAAGGAATGATGCTTGACATTGATTTGCCGCTGACCTACCTGACCCCGTCATGACGAAATACCTATCTACGTAGTAATTATTATAAATGTTGATGTTAAAAAGACTAAAGGCAGTAAGCTGAATTTAAACCAAACTTAAAATTTAGCTGGATGTTTTAAATAATCTTGGACATCGGCCACAATGTGCATTATAAATCTCGAAATCTTTTTTTTTTATTCGAGAATATATCAGCTATTTTTTTCACAATAGCCAGTGCAATGATAATGACCTAAAAATGTAGGTCTTAATTTGAAGTTTATTTTTAAACTGATTCGAAAGGATGTTCTTTCCAATTACCTTATAATCAGTTTTATCATTGCCTTGATCTACTTAATTTTATTTAACAAATAAATATGTTTCCTGTTTTAAACTCATTACTACAAAGATTTCCTTTATGCCCTAAAAAGTGTATGAAGTAGATAGACGTAACATGACATAATAGCTCCGAGACATTCATGATTTAATTTTAACACCAATACTTACTTGAATACCTATATAATTTGTCTATAAGGGACAAAACCACAAGCAGTTACTTAAAGAGTATGTAAAAACACATTGGAATTATGTAGAAAAAGATATCATCATCTGTCGAGTGCCACCTCTGAAGGTTTTAAATATAACTAGCTAACCCGGCAGACTTCGTACTGCCTCAATTGATAAATAAAAGACAATTGACTCTACATTTTATTTAAAAAACATTTTTATGGGAAATAGAAAAGGGCTGTTTTCAGGGTTTTCCCGGGAATTATTCGATTTTTCTCACCTTTTAAACCTTTCCTAGACCTCCACAAACATTTCAAGACCAAGATAAGATAAATCCATTCAGCCGTTTTCGAGTTTTAGCGAGACTAACGAACAGCAATTCATTTTTATATATATAGATTACAACCTACTGGGATTATTATGAAAAAAGGTTGCTACCTTTTTCAAAATATTTATACTTTAGGTCTATGCAAAAGTGTTTGGCATTATGTCACCATCTGTGGGTAATAAGTATTCTGATGGTATTAAAATAAAATCTTATTACATTTAAATTTAAATATTGACATCACAAGAATGAAAAAAGAGTTGAACAAAAAAAAAAACAATCAGTAGACTGGCTGCCAAAGCACATGTTATGTCTTGTGACCTGCTAGATAAAATTTACATGAGATTTGCTAACAGGTTGAAATAAATAGGCTTTCCAGAAACTGTTGGACTGAGTAACTAAACCTTTTTTTTTATTATTTCAGCTTGTATGCAGTTCTGTATCTTTCTTCCTAGATTAATGGCCAGTATCATAACTTTTTATTTTATAACATTAATTTTTATCTATGTTTACATCAATGAATCACTGGCATTGTGAACTGATTTATAAGAAAAATAAAAAACAAATTGAACACAAGTAAATAGAAAAAAATAGTAAGTAAAATGTTTGTTCTTGTAGGTTGAATTGATTCATTGCCTGATCTGCATGTTAATTGACATACAAACCTGAATAACTGATTCTAGTGACTTGTTTATTTTATTACAGTTATTTGTGTTCATTTTCAAATAGGTTTGTAAGTACTATCTCATATAAATTCAATGAAACGAACCTACAATAAAACACATTATAGACAGAATACAGGCTATAGAATGAAATGAAAATAAAAGGGTAGGCTAAACATTACTGTTGCATGGTCCAACGTTTCTAGATTTTTTACGCATCTGAAGTCCTTCAACTGTATTTTATTTATAGCCATATTATGTTATAATGAACAGAATTTAAAAATAAGGAACAGAAAAAACAAAATAATTCAGGATTTTGAGAACGATTTCTTGTGATCGATACTTTGGACAAAAACGCATCGTAATCATGTTTTGCATTTGAATACGTGCACTATAACGCATGGTTAATTACATTACGAAACAATTTCACACTGAATTTCACGAATACTTTCATATTCTGCGAATTGCTACCAAACATAAACAAACAAAAATATCTATCTATGCGACTAGAATTTGCCTATAGCACACATTCGGTCTACTTTGTAGAACAACATACACCCATGAAACAAAGCATTTTACATTTATGCATAGCTTACTGGTTTATACCCACTAATAAACATAATGTAAAAGGCACCACGTTGTAGATAAAAACTTACCGTTTTACGACCATGATAGAATCCGTCTCCTCGTTTGTGGACCCTATGATTCGAACTATACTTTACAAACGGCACTAACAATATCGGAAACACCATGAATTTTATTATATCACTATCAATTCAATTTACGAAATTCACACATCGCTACGAAGCGATAAACACACTTTTCTTCATTATTGCACTAACTTCGAAAAATTCGCACTCCACTTTGATGAACATCAAAATCTCATAAACACAAACGAAAACTAAAATGTGTTTTTAGATTACAACAGCACGAACTTCACTACAGTATGTACCGACGAGACGACAAAAACATTACACAATTGCCAACATTCCGCAAAGAAAAGTATGTACCTAAAGTAATTATTAATAATATTACAACTTAGTTTTTAAAACCAAAAATATTGTTTTGCACGCGATTTATTTATAAATAAATAAATTCATAGGTTTCGTTTTTCAAGCCTATTCCCGAGAAAATAACGTGTGATGATAACTTTGGTTTATAAGTTTGAGGCGTCAATTTAGCCAACCTAACCTTACAATTTTGCTGTGACTCAACTGTTATTCTCACCGCTCTGCTAATGACAAACAATCTATGTGATGTGCGGGGGTTGCTTCGATCGATGGGTTGATTTTGTAAAGCCGGTTCCACACGCTTGGCACTTGCCGCAAACTTCAAACGCACAAACGTTTGGATGTTGATGATGTTGTAAAAATCGACCCTCTATGTGTGCTTGCCAACACAAGCGAAGTCAAATCCACGCTTAAATTGTGATAGTTTGTCGAGATTTTTAGTAAGCGTGTGGAGCTGACTTAGAAAGGGCTCCCTCCAAACATTTAGCACTTTCACCCGATCCCAACTGAAAATAAAATTTTGAAAACGGTAGTTTCATCTCACATCTTCTTTTTGTTTTTACAGTCGCCGGCACGTAACTTGGCAAGGTTTTGGCGTAGTGGGAGTAAGTTAGCGCAAGTACACTTAGTGCAACAGGAAAATGGTCACTTTTATTGTTTGTCATTATACTATGGTAATTGCCAATATTGCCATAGATTATTTTTAAACATGTCTGTTTACAAGAAAGTTAAAGAAAGGAAAAACGCACCTAACGACTCTTGCCAAGTTACGTGCGGACTATCTTAATATATATAAACTAGCTGCGCCCCGCGGTTTCACCCGCGTAAGTTTTGATCCCGTGGGAATATCGGGATAAAAAGTATCCTATGTGTTATTCTGATGTATATACTATACTACTGTAAAGTTTCATCAAAATCCGTTCAGTAGTTTTCGCGTGAAAGAGTAACAAACATCCATACATCCATACATACAAACTTTCGCATTTATAATATTAGTAGGATTACGTGTCACGTTGTTTGTCCGCAATGGACTCCTATACGACTGAACCGATTGTAATAAAATTTTGCACACTGTGTGCAGTTTCATCCAACTTGAAAGATAGGATAGTTTATATCTCAATTTATAACCGCTAATTTGAAAAAAAAATGCACCCGTGCGGAGCTGGGGCGAGCCGCTAGTATACTGTATAGAATTATCTATAAGTCTCTCTGTATAGTATTCTCTAGTCATAGTACAGAGGCCAGCACATCAAGCTACCCCAATCTGTCAGATTTTCCCAATTGAATATGAACCTTATTTCTTTGTGCTAACGTTGAAAATCTATCAAAGAAATTTGACAGATTGGGGTAGGTTGACCTGCTGGCGTCTGTACAATCCAGATACCTCTTAATCTGGATTGTACTATGACCATAGATCTGATAGATCTTAATGGAATTAACAGCTTTTTACCGTGCCTTCGCTGCCGTGATCTATTTCTATGCCATAAGAACCGTGTACTAGTACAGGATACATAATAATGTAGTTTATGTACAGAGGCCAGCACATCAAGCTACCCCAATCTGTCACATTTTCTCAATTGAATACAAACCTTATTCCTTTGTAGTAAAGTTGAAAATCTCTCAAAGAAATCTGACAGATTGGGGTAGCTTGATGTGCTGGCCTCTGTACATACAACCTAACTCTTGAGTTAGGTTGTATATACATACACTATTTGGCTTTTAAACCAACCCAGAAAACAAACAACGAAGTGACTTTTATGAGTTATTAGTTACGTCAACCTGTTGCCCATGCCACGTTGTTGCGTGGAAGAAGGACAAACCAACAAACACACTTTTACAGATAGAAAATAATTTATGAAGGCGAACCGTCGCCTCGTCGCGCAACGGGTTAAAACAGAGTGTGGAACCTAAGATAAAGACACGCTTGTCCGATACGACTACATACAGAAAGCATGGCTATTAGTAATCTCTATTCCTAGACAGCACGTTTCACCGAAAACTTTGTTGATAGAAAACATTGTTTGTAGATATCTCGGTTCTCAAGAAGCACTGCACAAGCAAATTGGCAGACTAAATTCGCTGTGTAGCTACACAGCGACTTTAGTCAGTCATTTGTCGCTAGTGATGTTAAGTCGCCTGCGAATAAAGTCGTTGCGTGTGTACATAGCACTACCCTAAGTGACAGACTGATTGACGAGAATATCACGCTGATTTAGATTACTTTTGAACGCGCTGATTCGCATTCAGCGCGGCTGCGCGGGTAATTTAAATTTCACCCATTTTGTTTATCAAAATTTTGATCGAATCAAAAGTTTTTGAAATTATGGCAATCTCCCTAAGCTTTGGGAAAAATAAAATAAAACAAATACTGGTAAAATAAATCGTCGGGCGGGATCGTTCTTACCTAATCAAGATATTTTCTCCAACAGCTTCAAGAAACTGCCCCGTTGGTCTCGTGGTCGCAAGCGCGACTGCTGTGCGTGGGGTCCCGGGTTCAATTCCCGGGTCGGACAGTATTATTGTGGTAAAACTCAATTATCAACTCATTAGGAATTTCTTACTACCTAACAGCCCGGAGTTTGGAAGTTGGCGGTGTGATACCCCCGTGCCTCGGAAAGCACGTTACGCTGCGCCTGATCTCTCTCTGGTCGTGTCGGATTGCCGTCCCATAGGACTATGAGAGTGAGGGAAGAGGGAGTGCACCTGTGTCTGCGCGCACACTTGTGCACTATAATATCTCCTGCGTACCTGGCTAATTTCCGTTGAGATTGGCCACCGTGACCGAAATCGGTCGGGAAGGCTATTATTTGCTCAATAGATCGTTTTAGGGGACTCAGCTCTCTTCAGCTTTTGTCCATAGAAAACAACGATTTTGTATGAGATGTATACGCATCCGTTCAGTCGCGGAAAGCTGAACGGACTTCAACATAATCGTTGTTTTCCATGGACAAAAGCTGAACAGAGCTGAATAAGTGTGGTTAGTCCCTAAAACCGATAAATGATTGCATAAAATTTTTTGTAGTCAATTTCATTATTACAGCTTCACTTTTCTGCTTGGTCACATAGCAATACAAGTCACTTCAAGTCAGTAGCAATCTGCTTGCTTATGCGCAGCGGCCCTTTTCTGATACAGTATTAGTAAACACACCTTCCATTATATAAATTAAAGGATAATAAACGTATTATTAAAATCCTTACTACGGTCTTTGAGTCTTTCCCTTTGCAGTCAGCGAGCGATCCCGCTTTCCACTGATAATGAATCGTTTTGTGTTCAAAAATATAAAAATCACACCAAAACAAAGATAAATAATAAACAAAAGATAACAACTCACCGCTTCAAACGTGACCTAATACTTGCATCCATCAAAAGACGCAAATAAACTGAATTTATTATAACACTCCCCCTTCTTGTTTTTACGCAAACATATTTTTCTGACTTTACCCTATCAACGAGTTTACTTTTCGAAAACTTTCTTATTTTCTGCTCTTGAGATTTGCAATAGAAACCCATATTACGTATAAACAATTTGAACGAATATATTAATTTGTATCACTTAATTATTGACTAGAATGTATTATTATTATTAAGTCTTAGTATGTACGATGTACCGTACACTGCACTCTGATCGGCGCGAAATTTGATAGTAAGAAACCAGTCGACTTCGGATCGAACAGGGTTGGGTGTTCGTGTAGCGACATGTCGCACGCTGTAGTGCTGTTCCGTTTCGAGCACTATTATGTCCATCTGTGCCAATCAGAGGCATAATAAATCAAATTTATCCTATACCTAATCACTTATAGACTGATAGTGATAACAATAAACGGACGCAGGCTTAGAGACTTTATTATTATTTTACGGTTTTTCAAGCCATCTCAGCATTCTTACCTACTGTTATTCTTATTTTAGCCCAAAGTTTTTCTGTGATTCAGAATAATCAATCAAGATAAAAGTTTTATCAATTCATCATTTAAGCAAACAATACCTACAACATATCAAGCTGGACAGGTCAAGGCACGTATGTCATGGTTAAATAAAACAGCTAGAAAGTATATCTAAAACACGACTAAAATGTCTAATTCTAGGTAGTAGTAGATTGTACAACTAGTGCATAAAAGAAGCCCTTATATCCTGAGACGTTTAAAGGGGTAAAATGGTTCGTTTATGTCCGAATTATACACTCTACTTTTCACTTCGATTGCGACAAAATGAAACAGACTAAAAGTATATACTCAACAGTATTTTTACTGATCAAAAATGTTGCATAGTTGAAGAAGAGCGTAATTCTCGCCACGAAACTTTTTACAAGTTTTTTTTTTATTTTCAAATAAACCATCTTAAAACTGCACGTCCCATACAAACATTTAAAATGTGTATGCAGCAAGCAGTGGAGGGGCATTCATTTTTAAAATGGTTTATCTCTACTTCATACTGCCAATGCCTGCCTGTGCGTGGGGCTGTTGGGCCCGATTATCTTAGTCTTACAAAAAAAAAATACTTTTTGCACTGGAGCATAAAAAGCGACTTTATGTAGCATACGCACAACTTATACGAACTTTTTAGAGCATGAGAAGTGATAAATATTTTAAACAGCTACGTGGCAGGAAAATCCCGCCAATTGCATCAAGTAGTGCAAATTGAAAACAAAGGAATGTAATCTATGCAATTAACGGTGCCACTCCTATCTCTCTGCCTATACCCTTAGGGTCAATTCACACCGAGACGCGACGCGACGCGACGCGACGCGACGCTGCGCGCACACTTTAGTGACTCAAAATATACTTTATTTTCTACACGAAAAGGTACACATTGCATTGTGAGAGTTCAGAATACATTACGCCGTGCAGCGCCTCGTGACGGCTCGCGGCGTAGAGCGACGCATCGCGACGCAGCGGTACTTCGCCGGTACGCGCGGCGTGCGATAGCGGCGCGTTCACGCTGCGCCGCTGGCCTCTTCCAGTATCGTCGCGTCGCGTCACGTCTCGGTGTGAACTGACCCTTACAGATAACGATACCTATATACACACATCAAAAGTGTCTAGGGATCAACATATATTTTTGCAATAACTTTTCTCCTGATTGATATTAATTAAAATTTTCTTTAAGGATTCATCAAATAAAGTGTTTTCGTTTGTCACAGTAACGATAAACCAAGTCACCTTTGCATTAATAAAGAAATTTGCCATTTTCCTAATAAAGGGATTTTTGACATTTGAACCACTAACACAAAAGTTCGAAAAAAAGACTGAAATAACAGTTTTCTCTAAAATTTTATTGGGTAACTTAAACAATTAATAATCCGTGTTTCTACCGCGAACACTAACAACACAAGAACATCGGTTTGGCATACTCAAAATGAGTTCATCCAAATCACGCTGTGGAATGGCCGCCCATGTTCGTTGCAACAACAAAAAAAGGTCTTCTTGCGACTGGATACCCTCCATATTCGGCAGAGCTCTTCTCTGTAGCATATCCCATGCATGCTCAATCGGGTTCAAGTCTGGCGACTGAGCAGGCCAGGGCAGGACATTGATGTTAGCTGCGGCGAGAGTCTGTCTTACAACTCTTGCGGTGTGCGGTCGTGCATTATCATGCATTAACTGAAATAAGGGACCGATTTGCACTTGTAGAGGAACGATGACGTCTGATACAATCGTCTCAGCATAAATTTGAGCGTTGAGGTTGCCTCTGATCCAAATCAACTCAGTTCTTCCGCCGATCCAAATACCCGCCCATACCATGATGGTTCCACCACTATAAGGATGGACTTCCTGGCAGGATTTTAATCGCTGTTGGCGTCCAGGGGTTCTCCAGTGTCGTATACGTCTTGTATCCGGTCTCATACCAAAACGAGACTCATCAGAAAAGCACACGAAACGCCATTGTTCTTCTGCCCAATTTCTGTGTTCAAGAGCCCATTGATATCGAATCCTACGATTGTGCATTGCTATAGGTGGTACCCGTAGCGGTCTTCGGGAATGAAGGTTCACTTCATGCAAGCGGTTTCTGACTGTTTGGTCGCTAATTAAGTTCCCTGAAGAGTGATGAAGCCTCACGGCTAACATCATGGCGGTTATTGTTGGAGCTCTTCGAGTTAAGATTTGAATGTATCGGTCTTGTCTCCGTGTGGTGCAGCGATACCGTCCTCCATGGCGCTCAGCCACGGTACCAGTGCTTCGGTAACGTGTCCAAAGTCGACTGATAACACTCTGACTTGTATTCAGAGCTAAAGCCACAATACGTTGCCGGGAACCAGCTTCTATCATTCCCACGGCTCTGAGCATTTCTTCCCTGCTTAAATGACGTCGCCGCTCCATAATAACGTTGGTTTTAATCAGTAGTAGGGAAACAGTAGCACTAATAATGTCTTCAATGCGTTGTATGTTTTTATTGACAGCTGATTTTCATCTTTTACTCGAATTTGATTCACAGTTCCTGATTCAAATTATGAAATGCACCAAAAAGGATCCATATAAATTTATAAAATCATAAATTTATTACAAAGCCACATCTCAATCTCAAGAAATCCGCATAAAAATGCTTGATCCCTAGACACTTTTGATGTGTGTATTTATAAGTTTAGTAAGTCTTCGATTAAAATAGATTGATTGATAGATTGCAAGAAGCCTCAAAACATCTAGAACAGCACTAATGTTTGCTTTGTTGAATGCACTTTTCCATACTTGTGAATGTTTCAAAACTAGACACAGAACTGCACTGTGTGCATAGCGCTAACACTATGACGCATCGCGCTTAGTCATTAAGAAGGCAGTCAGACACGGCGAGACACGAATCCGCGGCAGGAAAGCGGCACTCTATGCAGGTTTGAACTTGTCTCTGTATGTTTGTAGTAGCATCATTGCGGTGGCGGACTTGTGAAGTTGTGATGTAATCAAATGACACTTAACAGTTGTATTTACGACTGCGCCACATTCCGATATTGATTTGCGGGTTTCGATTACCGACATGTTCTTGGGAGCAATATCTTTGTTACATATAGGTACCTATATATCTGTTTTATTGTTTGTTAAATAAGTAACGAACGTTGATAACATTATGAACCTAGGCAGTTACCTACTGTTGCTGATTCTATTTTTGCACACTAGATTTAGGAGGAAGTTTAAAAAATGCATTCATGGATTCAGCAATAATATATAATACGGTCCACTCCCGAACTCCATAATCGAATTATCGAACCACGATGCATTTTATGTCTATGTACCTATAGGTAGTACATAGGTATATGACTTTAATTGGCCATGAATTCAAATTTGGAACTATGATGACACCAAAATGATGGCCAGTACCTATTATTTGCTTCAAAACTGCATTAAAACTTTCTTTGCCTCATCATTATTTTGATGTTTAGACGTTGATTACTTACATGGAAATACACGGTGACTTTTTTAGGAGTCGGGACTGTATTTTACCGTCAATGAAAAATATTAAAATTAAAACAAGCTTATTTTTAATAAACATTTCCTTTATTGCTTTCGGTAGGTATTTAAATATACAATGTAAGATATATCTCGGAACTTATCAACAACATTACATTCGTCAGGGTACAACCAAATTCTGGTCTAAGGCAGATCATAAGACTATTGTGTACATTTGTTTCTATATAATATAATACATCTCTTATAAATAAACAATAAAATGATGTACGGTCATGAATAAAATATTTTACATTTACGACGCTTTTCACACATGTGAAAAGCGTTTTTCTTGTGAAATAAAATTTTCCAAGAAATGCATAGCAGCAGAGCACTGGTGGCCCAACGGAAACAGGCGGCGACTTAAGTTAGTAGACTCGAAACTTCAAACTCAGATAGGTGCTTTATTTTGTGTAAATTATTTCATTACCAGTGTTCTCAAAACGGTGAAGGGACACTTTGAGAGGAAACCGGCATGTGCTAGAACCAAAAATTCGAAGACATGGTAGCGCCAAATCGCACTGGGCCCGCGTGGAGGATTACCTACGGTCCATTCTCTCCCAACGAGAGGAGGCCTGTGTCTAGTGTTGCCAGGTATC
The DNA here is from genome assembly GCA_949316385.1 of Globia sparganii. Taxonomy (NCBI): domain Eukaryota; kingdom Metazoa; phylum Arthropoda; class Insecta; order Lepidoptera; family Noctuidae; genus Globia; species Globia sparganii. The sequence goes on along the minus strand of OX438671.1, from coordinate 13,323,105 downwards.
CCGATTTGCGCGGGACGTCCCGATTTTCAGGGGTCTGGGGACGCGTCCCTATTTGTACCTGATCGGGACGCTAAATGGATTAAGGGGCTTACAGGACCTAAACGCAACTTTTAGAAACAATAAAAGTATATGATCGACTACAGTCAACAAAATCAAAAAAATATATGATATTCTTCAGGATATATGTAAGGTAGATAGTGTATTGAAAACATAATACAACTTATTTGGTACGATAGAAAAAAATCATGAAGATACCTCTAAAAACTTTCTTTTTACAATAAAAACCATACTACTACACATACAATCATTATGATTTTTTGTCAGATTATTCTACAAGCAAAATAGGTACTAAAACTCTAGTGTTTTAATTTTTTTCTCAAAACAATAGATTTTTCGTAAATAGATAATTGCTTCATATTTTGCAATAAATTACCAGCTTTGTATCATCGCGCTTCTCTTTCTTTTCTATGAAGTCCGACGCATTTAAAGTTTATTAAAAAAAAATCACACAATTACATTTAAAGTACGATTTTATTTTATAATTTCTACTAGTCTAGCAAGACTGATTACTTGTTATGTAAGATTAAATATAGGTACTTAAAAACCCCTTGTTTTTTTTTTTCGTTTACTGTCCCGATTTGCAGCCCTAAATCCCAATTTTTTTGACCTCATGTACCGATTTACGACAAATCGGACCTGGCAACACTACCTGTGTCCCAGCAGTGGGGACATTATATGCTTATGCATGCAAATTACATGCTCGTAACACCATAAAGTGTCTATCAATTTACTTTAGAAATGTAAGGTATTTACGCTCGTGACTGTACATTGGTACTCTCAAAGCTAATTAATAGAAGCTACTTGTTCTTTAAAGTACTTTAGTCAATTAGTCACTGACCCATAGGTACTACAGTGGGTTAAAATGATTTGTAAAGTATTGCCTTGAATACCTTTTGCGCGTTATACCTTAGTAGGTATACCATGATATCATCATTATATTAAGAAAAGTGTTGGCGGCGTCATTAAGTCTTAGGTAATTTGTTGTATTTCTAGTTAAGATTTATTTAGTTTGACCCGATTCCCATGATAAATAAATCTAACGCGCATCAACTACCCTTTAAGACTGTGCCGACCGCACAGTGGCGCCCTCATCGTTTTTTTGGTTATTTCATACAATTTAGAATGAAAATACAGAAAATAAGCACGTTAAGTTGTGCTTCACAAGATTATACGTTAATATTATTAGAAATGGTAGTTTTATATTGTTTAGTTTTATTATAATCCTTAAAACGGAATATAGTGGCCACTTTTATCCGTTTGCGTCTGTTTGTTCACAACTTAACGTGCTTATTTTCTGCATTTTCATTCTAAATTGTATGAAATAACCAAAACAAACGATGAGGGCGCCACTGTACGGTCGGCACAGTCTTAATGTAAACGGTGTATGGACATTCTATCAAAGCATAATTAATATTTTGATATTACCTGCTACTTGTACGTAATATCAAAATAAACTGCTTTCTCAATGTGATTATATGGTTATACGTATTCCTTCTAAGGGTTACAGGGTTATTTGAAAAACACCAGCAACCTCTTAAGAGTTCATTGTACTCATCATTATGAACAACTTTTGCTATGGGACCAAACCTCAGGTTTGGTCCCGCAAAATAAAAATCAGCTGTTCCCTACATTTATCTTCGTCTATCTCGTCAAAATGTAGGGAACAGTTGATTTTTTTTTCGCGATTTCAGGTTTGGTTCCATAGTAAAAGTTTTTCATAATGATGAGTACCTACAATCTCCCATTTCGCTTTGTCGCATGTTTTCAATTTCCCCCTGTATAAATTACGTGTCACGTTGTTTATCCGCAATGGACTCAACTACTGAACCGATTTTTTAATAAAATTTTGCACACTGTGTGCAGTTTCATCCAACTTGAAAGATAGGATAGTTTATATCTCAATTTATAATCGCAATATTATTTTATTGCGAATATTGCCAGGACAAGGTTCGTATGAAAGAAAATTTGAAAAAGCAAATACACCCGTGCGAAGCTGGGGCGGGCCGCTAGTACTTAATAAAAGGACAGCAAAAGAGTGGAACTCTCTACCTGCTTCTGTGTTTCCGAGAACCCGAACTTCTTCAAAGTGAGAGTGAACAGGCTTCTTCTGGGTAAGCTCACTCCATTGTCGACTTTGTCTCTGTCACCTCTGACCTTGACTGGATTCAAGAGCAAACCCATGTCAAATAAAAAAAAAAGGTTTTCAGAACGCGCGTCAGATTTATGACATAGGAACTGGGCCTTAGGCTATGTTCAAATGGTCGCGATTTTGAGGCGCGTTAGAACATTCCAGATGACGTGCAATTAGACTGCAGTAGCTCGTTGTAGCCGTTTGCTTCGGTTGAGCATAAAAATTAATCGCGACAGAAGCGCACGATCAGATTTTTTCATCTGATATTAACCTTAGTCAAACCATTATTAACCCACCGTACGACACACGTCCATTTTATACGACTTATCTACATCACATAACAACACTTAGGGTACATCTAAACTATGCTAAAGATGTTAGTTGTCTTTTCTACACTAGTTGTCCTTCAAGATGCAAAGCTTATTATTATATCATTTTCTATATTACTTAGAAATAAGTTGAAACAAGAAATTTACCATTACTTTAAGCCCACGTAAACACGGACGTAAAAATATCGCGACGGGATTTTATCGCGCACTGGTTTTTTAACTGTCGGTGTTGAGCGTTGAGAATCCAACAGAGTGCATCCCAGCGCGTAGAAAAAACACTAGATTATTAACGCTCTGCTTAGTGCTGAGAGTTGATAATCCATTGTGCGAAAAAATATCACTGCGGGAAAAATCCCCCGAGCGAACCTGGGCTAACGTGTTCTAGTAACTAAAAATAAAAACTAGCTTTCTAAACATCTCAGTAACTTTAATAAATTAAATCAGTCAACAAACGTACATGTTCTATTAAACCATTCCACACAACATTATTCTATCATTCGGTATGTATTGGCAAAATCGGTCCAGATAGTCTAAAACTAAACCCCCGTTCATATGACGCGGGATTTTTGGCTAGGCGCGGTTTTTTTTTTCGCCACCCTATGCATAAGGCTTAGAATACATACAAACAGCGTAAGCAATTTCTCGCCGAGTCAAAAATCCCACTTCACTAAGACATTACATAATATTTTTCAACAAAAAAAATAACACCTCAAATACGAGCAACAAATAAATAAATGAAGTGAGATCTAAAATTTGAATTTCACGTTTCGATTTTTACTTAAAAGATTTCTAATTTTAAGATCAGAAGGGCAATTCTTGTATTTTTAAGAACGTTCGCATTCTAATCTCAGTCGTAATCTGTCAAAAATACCTCTAATTTGCCTTAATTTTTGACATAAATAATTATATCGTCGCTGAGATGAGATTGCGACTCGATTTTGAACGTTTTTGATTACGGGAACTGTCCTTCATATTGTTCATGATATATAGGAAAAACAATGAAATCGTAACTAAACTACATTTTCCTAATTAAATTTAAAACATTATTGTGACGACAGCGTAAATAACTACAAGTTTATCAGTATTATTTATACGTAAACTTATAGTTCTCAGAATACATTAGATCACAGTACTGTGTCACGACGCTATTGGATTGGATATAATGGCCACGTCATTGATGTTTCAAGTTATGATTTCTTAGGGAGTATGCGCTACGTAGCCCGTGATATTAAAATTTTCTGAAATTTTTGCAATTTACATGACAACATGACACTGACCTGCAAATTGCAAACAAGATAAGAAAATTTGAATTTCGCGGGCTACTCTTACGCTTCCCCTTGGTGAAAACACATTTGTCCGCGCTAAAAAAAAGACAGTCCAGTTTAAGCGTTTTACGCGCGTAACTTCGTAACTTGGAAATAAGGATGGGTAGATGTGCCGACTCAGGACGACTTGTTCGATCTAGTCACAAAACAATGTGTTGCGTCCAGTGTTATTACGCGCGTAAATCGCCTGGTTTCGTAACTACAGACTTTGAGTGTTGGCGGAACAGAGAATAGCCGATCTGTTTTGTAATAATCTCACAGTGAAAACTTAGGTGAAGGTCACTCCAAGCTATTTCATGGTGAGATTTTTACAGAATAGGTCTACGACCGGCAGATCTTTCTTCATTACAATATTTTCGCTCGTATATTGCTCTTGCGCTGTCGACTACATTAAAAAATGTGTACATCGGCCAAATAGTGGCAAAAAACGCTCACTAGCCTCTCTCTTTAATTATAGTTTTGCTAGGTATCTTAATTATAATTTTATGTTACCTATTTAATAATAATATAGCATATTGAAATCACTATTCTGTTTCTTGGTTTGTCAAAGCAAACTCATTTATCCCATGTTTATTTTCGAGGTTAGATCTTGGCTTCGGTAAGCTAACATGCCATTTAATTCAATCATAATAAACTTTCTTCTTTCTTTAATTTGTATGTATGTATTCAATAATCTCCCGACATTCATTTAACCGCATCTGTCTAGATTACTTCTCTATTTGGGGCCTTTCTCTTTAATCTTTAAATATGTTATCAGTATACTTGCTATACTTTCCAGCTGCACATCTGAAGCCCAGCTATAAGATAGCGTCTAATACACGCACTTATTCTCAAGCTCAGGCAGTTTAACTCAACTTGAACCTCCGGCTTACATCCAACAAAATTATCGTCTCCGTTGGGAATGCTTTCCATAACGCATGGTGCTTTGTTTCGGGATTCTTCGACTAGTTTTGGGGCAGTCATTTGTCTCGGGATAGCCCGAAGTGTTTCGGAATAGCCCGATGTGTTTCGGAATAGCCCAATGTATTTCGGAATATCGCGGTACGTTTCGAAATAGCCCGATGTTTCCGAACAGCCCGATGTATTTCGAAAAAGCCTGGTGTGATTTGGAATAGGCGATATGTTTCGGACACATGAAAAAAGTCCATATGCGAACGAAAATTTTGTTAGATGCGATTTTCTATATTCCTCTGATATTGGTATTGAATCCTAAGCAGTAAGCTATCGTCAGCATCCAATACTCCTAAGCTGATATCAATATTCCTCGTAGTCGTAATAGTCGTCATCATGTCCGTTTTGCAGCATGGCGGCTAGAGACAACTCGCCAGTGACGTCCACTGGGTCCGGTTCTATTTCATCTTCGTAGTCATCTGCTATTTCTGGAGAAATGAGAGGATAATGTTTTAATCTTAAAATAAAAACAAATTTTCTATACAGGGTGAAATTGAAAACATGCGACAAATCAAAATGAGGGATTGTACTCATCATTATGAACAACTTTTACTATGGGACCAAACCTCATCATCTCATCATCTGCCTAGCCTTTTCCCAACTATGTTGGGGTCGGCTTCCAGTCTAACCGGATGCAGCTGAATACCAGTATTTTACATGGAGCGACTGCCTATCTGACCTCCACAACCCAGTTACTGAACAAACCTGAAACCGCGAAAAAAAAATTTGCTGTTCCCTACATTTATGTTCGCATAACTCGTCAAAATGTAGGGAACAGCTGATTTTTTTTCGCGATTGCAGCTTTGGTGCCTTAGTAAAAGTTGTTCATAATGATGAGTACAATCTCCCATTTCGGTTTGTCGCATGTTGTCAATTTCATCCTGTTTATAAAAATAGCGATTAAAGAGTAGGGACTTACAGCATTATACATGTCGGCAACGTGGCAAATAACCGTCAAATATTTACCTGTTTTTATGATATTTATTAATATTACTGTATGAAAATATATATAAAAATCAATACACTCAACATAGTGTACTATAGAGCGATATTTCATATTTCCATACAGTAATATTGACAAATTAAAAAAACAGGTAAATATCTGACAGCTAATTGCATCGTTATCAACTGTCAGAATGCACTATCCTAAGTTGTATCGTTACATTATAATAGACCACAATACGTACAATAGACTACATTTGACCTTAAAAAAACTTGCAGGAATGTCTTAAAATAATCTATCGTTTAAGGGCGTTATCACATTGGCAATTTGCAAGCGAGTCCAAAGCGAGACGAGTGCGCAGCGAGCTCACAGCGAAGACGCCGCGGGTGCGCAGCGAATAGCGCCATCAACGCCATTTTGTACACTCTAGCGTCGACGGCGCTATTCACGGCGAGCTCGCTGCGCGCCCGCGGCGTCTTCGCTGTGAGCTCGCTGCGCATTCGCCTCGTTTTGGACTCACTTGCAAATCGCCAGTCTGTTAAGGCCCTAAAATCGGGCTTAAGAGACACAATAACTTGTTATTTAGCTGCAGTACTTACCAGTAACAGCCTGCGGTGTGGGCGGCGCAGGCGGGCCGGGCGTACGCGGGCCGGGAGCAGGGGAGGGGGTGAGCGTGGGGTTCTTCTTCTTACGTTTGCGCGGTACGGGTGAGGCTGGGACCGCTACTGATGGCGTTGGAGGTTTGTTTCTAGAATAGATAACATTAATAATAAGATAAAGCCGTCGAAGAAAGGCAATGAGAATCATTCAACGACAAAAAAACAGCCTCGAAAATCGGACCGGATCGGCGAAAATCACTCATTCTTGCCCAGATTTTTTTGGGAGTAATTTTTTTGGGCTGAAATAGAAAATAGCTAAGGCAACAATAGTAAAAAAATTGAGGATAATCTATTTTCGACTACTTTTGTGGGACAGAGTAGTGGTCGCATGCGATAATATTAGGATAGGGAGAGCTATCACAATAGTTCACTCAGCTCAGTTCATTCTCTATTTCCATATTCAAGAGAAGTACCTACGAGACAAATAAAGCGAATATGCGGCCATTAGTTGTCTCTGTCTAGAACTCTAATTATGAGTAGACTATTGAATTTGACAATGGCCCCGACTCTGTTGTTCACAAACTAAACTAAATTTAAGTTCAGTGCATCTTTTTCTTTCTATTTCACTAAGAAAAGGACAGAAGATAAATATTAGTTTAGTCCTGTCAAATTAGATAATCCATAGACTAGTTTAGACGTGATTAGAATCGGGGCCAATTCGATAAAATTTAATTTTCCTCTACAGGCTTGTAGAAAAGGGACAAGTATTGGCCGCACAGTCGCTTTGTCTCTTTCCAGAGAGTGGTCGTTTTTGTGAAGCTGACGCTCAGTCCATTATCGTCTATGGCACATAGTCTGGATTTTAGTCTACACAACATTGCTGGAAGCGATAGAACAGCCTTATTCAATCCAATAGTAGTAGACTTAGTGCACAAAGTAATAGTAAGTGCCAGAGAGAACCTACAAAATGATTCTTCGGCACCCAAGACACAGGCTTGCCTTTTTTCGGGCCAATGTAAAACTCCCTTTAATCTTTTTGGCAATAGTTTTTTCTATTAATTGAATCACTTACTCAACAACAACAGTCTCCTTTGGCGTTGCAGGCGGCAATGGAGTGCCCGGATGGTCCAAACTCTTAAGAATATCATAATTAATCTTAGAGCTAATCTTCTTCTCCGCAATCATCTTCTCAATAGCCTCCCCAGCAGTAGCAGCATTACAAGGAGTTCTCTTCTTGTAGGAACCTCGTAATTTCTTCTTTTTATCCTTATTTTCTTCTTTTTCTTTCGCACGAAGCTCTTCTTTTACTTAAACATGTATGACTATAAATTAAAATTTTATGGTAAACGCTAGCCGTTGGTTCGACGAAGCGGTATTTTTTGTTTGTGAACTGTGGGTGGCGGGGAGAGGTCGAATGTGGACAGGATTGTACATGACTCCACAGTAACGCGGCGCATGCGTCGCGCACCTGCGGTGCTGACGCAGCGTATTCATTTACCCTTCACTGACGCCGCGACAACGCGACGCCTGCGCCGCATAGTCGCGGCGTCTGCGCTGCGCATACGTTTATCGAACGCCTACGCTGGACAAACGCGAGTGTGAAGGCGCTCTTAGATTGAACTCGCCAGACGATTTTATTTTTTTGTCTGATCAATGTACTAGATTGATGAGGAAAGTGGTGTGATGACTAGTACCTAGGACCTACCGAATGATTTTTTTAGCTTTTAGTACATTATCTACATCATAATTTTCATGAAAACCGCTTAACTTAAAAAAAAAACTTATTTTTTTTATATTTTTGTTTATTGCGAAATGGGCCACCTCTTGACCTCGATCTCTCAGGAGTTCCTTCATAAGAAGTGAGCGCGGAGCACGATCACCATCACCATCCCAGACCAGACCATCTCAATCCTGTGTCTGTTCATATAGCAGACTTCCTAAGTCTGTCGCCCCCATCTCTTGATGGTAAGTAATATTGTATTGCTTTTGCTGCATGGAAATTAATATAAATGTTGATGAATGGAAAGGGAGAGAAAGACCAAAGAAAAGTCAGATGAATTGTGTGAGGAGTGATATGAAAGAAAAAGCAATGAGGGATAGAGTGACAGCTGACAAAGGTGACAAGAATTAAAGAAAAAACGTAGCACCAACCCCGAGTAACATGAGATAAGGGCAGAAAATCGATAATGACATTTAATTGCGATTAAGTTATCATAACTCAATTATTAACAAAATGTTGTTTGTTGGCATAACGAGGTCCAACTTTTAAAACAAAATAACGAGAGGTGCCGTGGGACACTCGGTTGGAAGGGAGTTCCTTACGCTGTATATTATGTAACAGGTCAATGAAATAAATGAACAACGTTTGAGAGTATCTAAATGAACGCGCACAATGCTCGCCTGCTCGAATTTCGATACTCTTTTACATACACATTCGTATATAATAGAAAGAGACAGAGAGAGAGAGACGAAGTCGCATGGAGGGGGCATAATGCTTTTTCCTTACGTGACGATTTCTACCAGTCAACTCTTACCGCGAGCCTCGTTAAGGAACTTCGTTCCAAAAATACGTACTTTTCTGTTCCCTCAGATATCCAGCATTGAGATTCTTCCACAGCATCGCCTTATGCTTAATTTCCTCTTCATTCATGATGAGAGAGTTAATATACTCCTCATCTTTCTGATCTAGGACCATCTCATCAGCACTATGGAGGTCTTTCGACACCTGCTTTGGTTCAGGTCTTAGGAACTTGTCAGATTTGTCCTCTTGGCTGGATCCGGCGAGACCTATAACGGCTAGGTCTGGACCTGAAGACAATAATTAAGGAAATATTAATATAACATTTAAAAAAAAATGATTAATTACTTCACAAGGGCCCGTGGCTAAATAATAACAGCCGCACAGATTGATCGATCAGGTTAAGCTACGCTTGCCGCGATTGGTCTGTAGATGGGTGACCATCTTTACATACCGAGACCCCTCCGTGCCTCGGAAAGCAAGTTAAGCCCTTGGTCCCGGCTGTCATTCGTGGATCTTTGACAGTCGTTACGGGTAGTCAGAAGCCCGAAAGTCTGACAACCAGTCTTACCAAGGGGTATCGTATTACCCAGTAACTGGGTTGTGGAGGTCAGATAGACAGTCGCTCCATGTAAAATATTGGTATTCCTATTCAGCTGAATCCGTATAGACTGGAAGCCGACCCCAACATAGTTGGGAAAAGGCTAGGCAGACGATGATTTGATAATAGGTGCAATAAAAGTTAAATTAAAGCTGTGAATAGATGATCTACTAATGCTGCTGCAGCTGCGGCATAATGTGTAAACGGACTCGGGGAACTAAATTGTTTATCAACTTGACACACTACGTGTACGTCCCCTTGGCCAGTTTGACAGTTATACAACGTGTAACGTTAAATGCGCAAAACCTGAAAATAGTTTGTTCATAATTGACTACTGAATTGATTTCAATAATTTTTAGTATAGGTTTTTGTTTTTTCAAAAATTATGTATTTTGCCATACTATCTGCCGATTGAGCCAAAGAAAATTAAGTCTTATTTTAAGGAAATAAGACTCAATTTTGAATGCATAAAGTAATGTTAGGATCAACACGATTTTCTTAATAATAATAGTTAGCTTTAAAAAAAATAGTTTTGTTCATTGTAAATTTCCAATTAGAGCATATGAGATTTTGCGCATTTAACGTTACATGTTGTATATTTTAATATACCTACGTAATTTAAGTTAGTAGTCAATTTGATAAACAATTTCCTTGACTTCACATACCAAGTCCTTTTTCATACTTCAATTTTTCAGTCTTGGCATTTTCTTTGTCCTGCACTTTTTTGGCTATTTCTCCAATGAGGTCCAACGCGTCTTCTGCTGCAAATCTTGACGCCTCCGCGTCTTCTGAAGTGTTTTCGTCTGGAAATATAAAATGATTTTTATTACTTACCCGATCTCATTTAAAAAATATAAATATTACTGAAATAAGCCCCAAAATAATTAAATAAAAAAAATAAGTTCATAAACTAAAACCCGACTACTGAAAAGGATGAAACAAGAAAGTCCTTTCTCATGGTCGCATGCTACCATGGCTTATGAGTATGTTAGTACAGGGGCATGCGACCACGGGAAGGTACTTTCTTGTTTCATCCTTTTCAGTAGTCGGGTTTTAGTTTTTACACTTATTTTTTTAACTTGCTGATGTCAGCTATCGATTTTTATAGGGTGACTGGTAATTAGTGACCGATACCTAAACAAATTTTACTATGAGACCAAACCTGAATTCGCGAAAAAAAAAAATCTGCTGTTCAGTACCTACATTTTGACCAGTTAGGCGAACATAAATCACTGAACAGCAGATTTTTTTCACAATTTCGTGTTTGGTCCCATAGCAAAAGTTGTTTGTTATCATGAGTACAAGCACGTATTTAAGTATCGGTCACTAATTATCAGTCACCGTATAGAAGTTGCAGGTGATCGCCATTTGAAATAAAAATCAAAATGGCGGGCACATAGGTATACCACGGACCTTCAAAGCCCTTTGGCAAGAATCAAGGTCTCACAAAACAAGTAAAGGAAAAACTCAAAAATTCGTAAATTGTAGTTATACTTATAACACATCTTTTTTTTGCGATTACCAATATTTGCAGTCGGAGAATTGACCGTGATGTATAGCGTTGTATGGGAGGATATGTTTTTCAACTACAATACTAAGTTTGTTTTTGGGATAAATTCATCCCAACTACGGAACTCTTCATTGTGTGTGGTCCGACAGGCACTTGGCCGGTTATTTTTTATCTACATATAAAGATTAAACAGGCATTTTTTTATGCAAAAACACTTTTTAGATCAACAATACTGACCTTTAAACTTTCAGCTCAGTACCGGTTTTTATAAGCTGTCAACCGTTATTTGTACCACTATAATTTAGTGCTGTATATATTATTAAAATGAATATTCATAATTTTATTATGATTTGTTCCTGCAAGTGACGTTATAATAATATTAATTAATTCTTTATTTCAGACCACACATACAAGTACACACTATGCATATAATAATTATAGTATTAGTAAAAACGACTTTAAAATAATATTAGCAAACTTTTACAAATTAATTTGACAACAACTAATAAAAAATACCAACCCGCACTGGGCCCGCGTGGTGGATTACGGCCCACTCCCTCTCATAGAGAGGAGACCTGTGTCCCAGCAGTGGGAACATTATAGGCTGATTATATTAATAAAAAATATGGCCCAATACGTGTTGGCATGTGCCTCAGTCAGTACCGAGTGCCTAATAAAGGGGTTGGTTGGTTGGTCACTTGTTAAATAATGCTTTTGGGATACTATCGGAGATTCCACGCAACTAACTCATTATTGACTGCCATTCTTTCATGAAAATCGTCAACAAGAGCTTCCGCGAACATGGGATATAATAATGTAGTTTATAGGGCCCGTGCACATTAGCGTCTGCAGCGCAAGCACGCTGCTGTTGAGCGCGTCTCGCGAGCGTTTGGCTCGCGCTCAACAGCGGCGTCACGTCAATGTGTTCAAGGCCTTAGCCAACTAAGGAACTGTGTTAGGTGGATTATTTATGACCACTGGATTTGCTACCGACATTTTCTATATATAAAAACTATTTATTTCGAATCGTTTTCTCTGATATAAATTCGTTTCAAATAAGTGCGAAGTTTTGACTGATTGATTGAATTTCAAGTCCATTTTATTAGAATTGTCTCAAGCGCAGTTATAATGAGTATTATCTATATATATATATAAATGAATTGCTGTTCGTTAGTCTCGCTAAAACTCGAGAACGGCTGAACGGATTTATCTTATCTTGGTCTTGAAATGTTCGTGGAGGTCTAGGGAAGGTTTAAAAGGTGAGAAAAAATCGAATAATTCCCGGGAAAACCCTAAAAACAGCCCTTTTCTATTTCCCATACAAACGTTTTCTAAATAAAATGTCGAGTCAATTTGAACTTTATTGAATCACTTCATGCTTCATTCAAAAAATGTTTTTTTATTAAATACGGATTCGTTTTGTTTGTTTTAAAATTAATTTATACAAAAGTTTAGGTCTTTTATTCATCGATTGAGGCAGTACGAAGTCTGCCGGGTCAGCTAGTTTATTTATAAAAAAAAACATTATCTTACCGATTCCCAATACAGCGGTGGATGTCCCAATAACAGCGGCAACCTTTCTTCTTTTATTGCTGTCTTTTTCTAACTGATGTTCTATCTCTTTTTGTAGGTCCGTCAGTTCTTTTTCACCATCTTCCTCATCCATTAACTGAAAACATGAAGATAAAGAGAATTAGTTGCATGATTTGTGATTAGAAACCTTATTTCCCTTGTGTATGGTTCAGTTTCCATCGCAGATTAATTTTGGCTTGTGGGTACCACTTTGTCGTTTTTGGCAGTCTTTCTCTAGACTCCTTGGGTGCCTTATATTGTGCTTTCATCATATCCACAATCAGCCTATAATTTTCCCACTGCTGGGAAATAGGCCTGGATTCTAAGTGAGAGGGAGCGGCGTAAACTACCACGCGGGCCCAGTGCGGGTTGTTCGATGTCACATGTCTTCGAATTGGTTCTAGGACATGCCGATTTCCTCATGATGTTTTCCTTTACCGTTTTTAGAGCAGTGGTGATGAAATAAATTACACAAATTAAAGCGCCTCGTAAGTAGCGGCCGTTAACACTGGCCCACCACTGCTCACATCATAGATGTATATTTTTTTTAATTTTCATATTACCCTCATTTGATAAAAACAAAGTTGTTTGATCTTCAGGTTTATACAACATGAAAGTCAATCTTATTTCATGATTTGAAGGTCTATGGCTCACCCACCTGTCCGCCATTTTATTTTTTTTTTCAAAATGGCGGCCTTCAATTTCAAATCAACTTTTAACGATAATATCACGGAAACGTGACGCTTTACAGGGTTTGATCCTATTATATTTTCTGTTTGCATTGATGTTTGCTATCGATTTATATAGGTTTCATGTGTGACCGCATTTTTTTATTTAAAATGGCGGACAGGTAGGTATGCCAGACTCCATATAAAAATCTTCAACCCCCTTCCGCACACGAAGAGACTAGTCCAGTCCTAAACCCGTATAAGAGACTTATTAAATATCATCAGCTGCCTAGCCTTTTCCCAACTATGTTGGGGTCGGCTTGCAGTGTAACCGGATGCAGCTGAATACCAGTATTTTACATGGAGCGACTGCCTATCTGACTTTCAAAACCCAGTTACTGGGTAATACGATACTCCTTGGTAAGACTGGTTGTCAGACTTTTGGGATGCTGATTACCCGTAACGACTTTAAATCCACGAATGATAGCCGGGACCAACGGCTTAACGTGCTTGTCAAGGCACAGATGGGTCTCAGTATGTAATAAAGAGTATTCTATTCTATTCTAAAGATAGAATAGAGAGTAGAGAGAGAGAGATATATTATAGAGCAGTTTGTTTTCTGTTAATAAAATAAAATTTTATTCGAGAACATCCATCGGTTTCTTACTAAACTTCAACTATATCCGATGATCTTATACTTATCTCTTTTGTTGACTTTTTTTTTTTGTGGATGGGAAATCATCAAATGACCCCTCCCGCTCAGGGTGGAGCAGGAGGGAGTGTCAGACTCTTACTGACTAAAACCCACCCGTGTTCCTTCCTTAGCCCTTTATGTTCCGGGGCAGCGGTAACCGTTTCGGACAATCGCGCTGCATCTCTTTTGTTGACTGTACATTCCAAACGCCTTCTAATACTAGCAAAACTGCAAATCATTGGATTATTTAATTGATATTTTACGTTCGGGGAATAACTGCTATCATGGTTATTTATATTAAAATCCGTGTTTAACCACTCCAGTATTTGATTGCAAAATAGCACGTCCGGTATTTTTCTGCATTAGATTAGGTATACGGTAATGGCGCTAGATCAATATTGTCGATGGCTTAATGCTAATTGATTATAATACATACATATTCGTAGTATTCTTAATGCGAAATCATGTTTGTCTGTCTGTATTTTTAACATGTTTTCACCATTAATTAAACTACCACATAAGTTTAAATAAATAAAATCTCGTATTCCAGTATATGTTATTTTGTTAGTAATAAATATCTTACCGGGACGACTAAAATCAATTCTATTTTTTCATTCTAATTTTTGACGTTCAAAAGTGCCTTTTAAGTGCCTATTTGAAATAAATTATTTGACTTTGACCTAAATGAACTAGATGGCAAACAAATAAATTGGTACAATAAGCAACAAAAATTAATTCGATTCACTGCAGATTTCTCATTCTAATTTTATATTTTCTTCTTATCGAACAGAACTAAAATATAAAGAAAATTAACTCTTAGCAATTATATAGAATGCTAAAAAGCAGATTATCAAATAAGTAATGTTGTGTATATTTAGATTGATAATTGATTTGATGTGTAAAAATAGCAGCAATAATCGTAATTTTTTGCTGACCGTACCCGCAAGAGGAATAGAACATAGGGTACCTTTCATCTTAGAAAATTAAATAAGTGAAACACGCACTTCCGTGGGATAGTTACATTACAAAAATACCTTCTGTAATCGATCTTTATCCCTCTTTCTAGCTGCCCTGAAGGCTGGTGGATCCTGTTCCTCTTCCAAGTCCACGGTCATGAACTCCTCAAGGGTCAAAGCGCTGGAAGGCGTGTCTCCGAACTCAAGGAGTCGCTTGCGTAGCGTCGACTCGTGAACTTTGACTATTCGGACAACATCGGCTGGTGTTCGGTTGAATTCGTGGAGACGAGCCGCTATGAGGAGGGCTGAAGAAGAAAATAACAAGTTGAGTACAAGAGTTCGATTTTAATCTCATACTTAAATAAAACGGCGGTTTAGCCGACTCGTGAACTTTGACTATTCGGACAACATCGGCCGGTCGTTGAGCTCCCTAAAATAGGGTTGAGCTACACGATCAACTCAAAACTTTGAGTTGCTGGCATGGCTTTTTCAAAAGGCATATTGACGTATAGAAGTGTCTTAAAAGATCTACCTAAAGAAATAAACATTTCAAAATCTGTACTTATTTTGTAGTCTCCGTTCTGATTTTTTCCTCAAGGAAAACTTACGAGAATTCACATACCCGGTTTCTGAATTGAGAAAAATCGTAAAAATAAATATATCTTCGCAAAAAACGTAAGAGAGAGTACTTCAAATTCTCTATCCATAAAACCGGGTGCATGTCCTTTGCAAGGTTTTAAGATAAATTTTATAAAGAACCCACATACGCAACAATTTACAAGAAATAAAGAACATTATGGCTATTTTTTTTTACATTTTATTTTTTTATTAGCCTGTACTGTCCCATTGCTGGACAATTGCCTTCTCCAAATCCTTCCAGGGACTCTTTTCCCGCACCAATTTATAATTTACAGGCTTATTAAGAAATCTTAAACAATCATCTGACACTAAAATCATAAAATATTTTTTTCTGTAAAAAATCCGGGATGCATGTAACACCGGGAATACATAACTATTCGGGTTTATAGTATCGAAGCAACTTCTATAAAAATATTTAAGTATTTTAAAAAATCCGAGATAAAATTCCCGGGGTTTTTTTTGTATTGTTGTTATGCAATCCACAATGTAAGAGGATTGCATAACTATTCAGATGCATATTTATTTAAAATTAATGTTTAATTTGTACAATTTGTTTCAATACCTAGGTAATAAATGAAATTATTCTAAATATATGTAGTCCGTTATCTTATCTTGACGTTATTGGTTATTAAGTTTGCTGTGCCCGACAGGGTCTATAATTGATTCTATTATTATTTTTATTTACCACCTGTAATTGTACATTACACTGATCAACAAAATTTTGTAACAAGAAATGTAAGCAGTAATTTCGAAATGTCTACCTAACCTCTCCACAAAATCATACGTATATTAATTTGATTACGAGTAGGACTAGTTTCCGGGTTCCGGCACTTATCAGTTTTAATATTAATTGTTTTTTCCTTATTATTTTTTTAATTCCGTGTTTAATTTTGTTGTTTTCTTTGTGAATGGGACAGTAGGGATAGGAAGAACCATTACGTTAAGAAAAATTGGCGCAAAAGACGATCTCTTACTCCAGGAATAAAAAATGTAAAACATGCTCCATTAGTACAACCTAAAGATATATTTTTACCACCTCTCCATATATAAAACTTGGCCTGATGAAAGATTTTGTGACAACAATGGATAAAAATGGCGTTGGATTTCAATACCTAAAAGAAAAATTCCCTAAAATCAGTGACGCCAAGATTAAAGAGGGTGTGTTTGTAAGTCCTCAAATCAAGCAAGTGATAAAAGATGATATATTTAAAGAAAAACTATTCGTATCTAAAATTTTAGATTACTAATTTTACTCTACTTGACCTTATTCCTAACAGAATCAGCCAAAATGTTACTTGTTACACAGAAAAAAAGTTTTTTTGTTGATCAGTGAATAAAATCAAATCAAATCAAAATCATTTATTGCAATCCATAATTATGGATTGCAATAAATGATTTTGATTTGATTTGATTTTATTTGCTATTGCAGCTTGGTATCTACCTACCTACTTTACAATATTAGGTAGACAGATATGCATCCGATTCTATTAGTCAGAAAAAACACAAAATTCCGGAATCGCGGAATTTTTAAGTAAGTAAGTATTTATTTGCATAAAACGTGGAATGCATTCCATATGCCAAAATTTGAAAGTAAGTAAATAAATCATGTAATCAGAAACCTATCCCGGAACCGCGGGATTTTTTAGATATCAAAAGCGCTTTCCATATTAACCAACATCTCAACTTTAGGTGAATATGCATCCGAATATCCGATCTCTAAACATAAGGAAAACATAAAAAAAACATAAAACATCTCATAACATCAAAAAGGAACACATAGGGACATACAAGTAGTTAATGTTTATTATTCATTAACCAGCGGGGCAATTGCGTAACCACATTATCAATCGGAATCGGTTTCATTTTGACAGTTCAACAACATTCATTGCGTTATTACGTGTTGAGCAGACGAATTTTTCGAACTTATGAAGCAATGGATTAGCAATTTGCTTCAAAATGATTCAGATTCCGATTGATAGTGTGTTACGCAATTAGGGTGCAGAAAGAAAACAGGCGAGAGCGTTTCTATGGAGAAAAGACCACCCGCATTTCCTATTAAATTCATAAAGGTTTACTAAAAAGTTGCCTTACATTTTTTGTATCCAAGAGGATATGTCAATCAGCCAAAAATACTAAAGTAGGTATGGTGGAGCATGAGGAACAAAATATTCGCACAGAAACCAGGGTCAATTGTGCGGAAAATTTGCTTCCGTGCGCAATGATTATGTCAGCTTTAGATACAGTGAACAAAGAGGTTTTTGTCATAGACATTTCATAATTATCTGCTCTACATTGGCACTCGATTCGTATTCGTAGCATGCAATGTTTGAATAAATAATTGTGTATATTTAGTAGGTGCCAATTGATGCAATATACAAAAACAATAGGTTTTTTTGTCTCTTTTCTGTCATCATCATCCAAGCACCACTTCACCCACTGTTGGGCATAGGACTCTCCTTGGGTGTGTCGATAAAGAGGGTCAAATTAAATTAGTTAGCGAAACTCCGCAGACGTGATGGGTTTCTGAAAAAGAAAAAATCTTAACTTATACTTCAAATAACTGCCCGCGGTCATTAAACCGTGAAAAAAAATGTTTTTTTTTTCATTTATTATATTTAGATATCGAAGCCATCTGTCAAGTGTCGCTAGCTAATTTTATTTATAAGGTCTAAGGAAAGTGATGGGTATCTATACCTATCTCGAATGATAATAAAACAAACAAAAATTATTTTCCAAATTCATAATTTTAACTAACTACCAGCGCGCAGCGGACGTTGCCCCCTGAATCACGTTTGTGAAGTATCTCCAACTAATTTTATTTGACCTTTTAAAATAATATCTCGATCCTGTGCCAGTTATCTTTGAAGCTCTTGGGTTTTATTTATAAACGTTACTCATGAATTAACTTTAAGCATAGTTAAATATAATAAATGTTATTGAGTTTTTGTTTTGTTTATCTATTCTGTCCCACAGCTGGGCAAAGGCTTCTCCTAAATCCTTCCAGGAACTCTTACCCCGCGCCACGTCAAACCAGCCCTCGAAGGACGCGTCCAGATCGTCTCGCTATCTCTTTCTGGGCCGGCCTCGGCGGCACAGTCCAACTTCAGGCACCCATTGTGGAGGCTTTTGCCCAGCCGTCATCGTGCATGCGGCTGATGTGACCCGCCCAATCCCATTTAAGCCTGGCAGCCTTCTTTCCTACATCCAGTATGCCCATTTTGGAACGCAGCGTGGTGTTCCGAATTCTGTCCTGTCTTTTTACACCCAGAATGCTGCGTTCCATCGCTCTTTGGCAAACTCTAAGGCGAAACTTTTGCGACTCGGCGAGCGACCAGAGGGGCAATTCTCGTAATTTTTAAGAACATTCACAGTCTGATCTCAGTCTCAATCTGTCAAAAATACTTCAAATTTCCCTACATTTTGACAAGTTTTTGACATTTGTTTGTCGCCGAGATGAGACTGCGATGAGATTTTGAACGTTTTAAATTAGCAGAATTGGCCTACAGGTCTAAGCACCGTGGTTTAGGACTAGGACGGGCAAGATACACATGTCGATAAGTTTTCACTTCAGGAATATCGGCATATCACCCTTTATTAGCATCTTCATGGACCAGTGACTTTTCCAGGCGTTCTCAAATCGGCGATCGATTTCTCTCTCCTGCCTGTTTTCGAAAGACACTAAGTTGGTTCAGGTAGATATACTCATCGCCATAAATTATTTCCTGCCCTACGCTTAGAGCTGTTGGTCATTAGTTGGGTTTTAGACAGATTCATCGCGCTCAGGTCTTGAAGCATGATCTGGAGTTCTAGAGTTGTGGGGGGAAAAAGGACGATATCGTCGGCAAATCGGAGGTTTGTCAGCGTCTTTTTGCCGACGTCAATGCCCTTGGTCTTCCATGAAGCTGCCAGTGACTTAAATATCTCTTCAAGTGTGCTCGTAACCAATTTGGGAGAGAGCGGGTCACCTTGTTTAACCCCTTTTTGAATTTGAAATGAAGGCAGTATTTAGTTTTAATTTGCGGAGCTATTGTTGTAAAAGGTTTGTAAGAGATCGACGTCAATGTATGGTTTTACAAGTTCTTGGTGTTCTAGGGATATCAATATTTCTGAAGGTTTAATACTATCAAAGGCATTCATATAATCTACGAACGTAATAATGGTTTATTGATTTCGGTGTATTTTTCTAGGGTCTGGTTTAGTGTTTGAAACTGAAGGTGATCGGTTGTTGAGAAACTTGGGCGAAATCCGGCTTGTTCTGATGGCTGATGTTTATCCAGTTTCCCGTCTATTCAATTGTGTATAACTTTAATAAAAGTCTTATAAATATGAGATGATAGACGTATTGGGCGGTAAAAGCCGATATCTCTTTCTTCGCCTTTTTTGTGCAGAAGGACAATGTTTGAATGGCACATTCAATCAATCAATCAACTCAGCCTATCGTAGTCCACTGCTGGATATAGGCCTCTCCCAGGCTGCGCCACAACACCCTGTCCTCCGCCTTCCTCATCCAGACATGGCACATTGACTTAGGTAAATTTCGTGATGAAAGAAAAAAAAAAAAGCAACGTTTGAATCTCGAATCATACAGTATTTCCGTGGCTAATTTTAGAGTTATTCTGAATAAGCGGTTCGGTATCGGTAATCTTAATGTTTTTAATATAGGCAAATAAAATATTATTGAACTTATGTTACGGACGATGCGCGATGATATTACATAAGATTTTAAAATGGAATCTTCTAAAACATGTTCTAATTAAATCAGTCCAGATGCTCGTGAGTTTAACAATAACAAGATCAATTTTTTTTATACCTATGGATAACAAAGAACTGCGGGGCAATTGCGTAACACATTATCAATCGGAATCGGTTTCATTTTGACAGTTCAACAACATTCATTGCGTTATTACGTGTTGAGCAGACGAATTTTTCGAACTTATGAAGCAATGGATTAGCAATTTGCTTCAAAATGATTCAGATTCCGATTAATAGTGTGTTACGCAATTAGGGTGCTGGATTCTAGAACCTTGAAAACATTTACAATTGGCAAATTATTATTTTTTTAATTGAAAAATAATAACCAAATATCCAGTTTTAAATGACGAGTCAAAATATCAGCAAGGAGGTCAGTTGATGAGGCCGGTAAATTGAAGCACCTTATATGGAAAACGTGTTGTTTCAGTGGATCAAAATACACTTGACCCTATTTTACAAATGTTACCTACTTTCGTACCGGCTACTTGGCAAAAAGTTAAGTTGATAAAAGGCTTATCACATTCAGTCGAAGGGCGTTTGGTACGTAATATTCAAAATCAATGGAAATAGATTGTTTTTTAACTGTCTAGATAAAGGAAGCACGACGTCATCATGAGATTTGATCATCTAAGCTTGAAGTAAGTTAAGCTGCTCGTCGGTGATAACAAAACCTGCACCCTAATTGCGAAATACACTATCAATCACAATCTGAATGATTTTGAAGATCATCGCTAATCCATTGTTTCATATGTCCGAAAAATTTGTCTGTTAACAACGTACCTAATTATCCCGCAGTATAACCTGCACCCTAATTGCGAAACACACTATCGATCTCAATTTGAATCATTTTGAAGCATATTGCTAATCCATTGCTTCATATGTTGGAATAATGTCTGCTCAACAATGTAAAAAACGCAATGAACGTTGTTGTGTGTAGTGTGTTACGCAATTACCCAGCTGGCCTCGCATTCCATTAAAACTCCATACTACCCTGTCCGCTCAAAGTCAATGTGTTACTACATTATGGTGTACTGTACTACTCAGCAGGATACATCACACATCACACTACTTCTAACCGATGCAAGTCTGGCTGAGCTGATAGATGAACATCAAACTCCAGACTCGTGGCTTACGGTACCACCACCACTTATATGAGAAGCTACATATACTAATATGAAGATTACACATTGCGAAAGTAGCTCTGTCTGTTTGTTTGACCTTTTCACGCCTAAACCACTGAACCGATCGTTATGAAATTTGACACATAGGTAGCCTGGGACCTGGAGAAGGCCGTAGGCTACCTTTCATCTTGAATCGCAAACAAAGTTGCGAACAGCACCTACTGTACCATATACCACTTCATTTATACGTAGAAAAAAAACGCCAACGTTTAATAGAAGACTGCGATAAGCTCTTGATGCAGATGCAGATGTTCAACAGAATAAATTTTAACTCACCAGCTCCACAAATACCGGAAGGTCTTCGACCCGAGTGTATAGAGTCCCTCTTCATCCTCTGGACTAGACGCAGAGCAGTCATGCTGACCTCGTGCGACTTGTCGTTAAACTGCAGCTGTGATGAGAACCGGAGAATGTACAGACATGGATCTGAAAAAGAAAATGAGTATCAACTCCGCACAAAATACTTTGTCACAACACCAATCTATCTCGTCTGCTCGACGTCCGTATAGACACCCAGCAGAATACCACCGTCAGGTACATTTGCCTGACACATGCTAAGCTGGACTCCCATTTATTGCCACCTTGAGACACACACCGCACTTTGTATATTCGTTATTTTGATTCAAAGTCTTCATAGTATCAGTTAATTTCTTTTAGTATGTTTTCATTGTTATTTTTTTTATATTAATGTAATTTGTTAGCATTTAATTGTGTTTTTGTGTTTATCTATCTATCAGGTTAAGGTTTCTTGCCAAACTGCAGATAGACTTTTAAATGGAGAGAAAATAGATAATGTTATGTCAGTCGTAATAGTTTTCGAAATTGAGGAAACCCGATTTTTGCAGGATGCTAGAAACTTATTAATATACCAAAGTAATTTTCGACTTTCTATTGATGTATTTTGATGGCATAAACGACACCAGAGGAAGCAGACGGGGCGCTAATCCTAGCAAAAGAACAAATTGATTCGGATGATCAATGCTGCAAATAACTCTTCAAACCCACTGTCCCATTGACACAATATCATATAAGTACCTAAAGTAATCCTAAATAATTAAATCTATAGCAACATGATGCAGTACCTAAAGAAATTGCACGATGCTAGACGATAATGCAGATTAGGTTCTGCGAGTAACTTCATATGCCTATGAATAACAGCATATTCATATGACGATTTAAGGAAACGAAATACCTAGTTGTATATTTTTACCGACTTCACAAAAAGGAGGAGGTACTATGTTCGGATGTTTGTATGTCTTTTTTTTTTTTTTTTTTTTGTATGTTTGTTCATCGAATACTCCGCCAATTGTCGACGGATTTTCAAAATTCTTTTTTTGTTCGAAAGTAGATAGTTCTGAGGTGGTCCCATTGTCACCAAGTTAGGATCTGATGATGGGATCTTAGAGAAATCGAGGGCAACCCTCAAATTTTAAAGGCTCACTTATTGCTTTTCGCATATTTTATGAAGTATCTTTTGTATTTGCGTATGGTTGTCACCATCTCAGGTAGCTGAGCTGATGATGGAAGGTACAACTCCTTAACAGTAAGAAGTTACTCGAACAGACAAGGACAGTTTTAGTAAATTGTTTTGATGTTTGATAGGGCATTTGCCACATTTGGTCTCATGATCATCAAGTCATGACCTGATGCTGCAGTCAGGATAGTCTGCAGAGTACCTAACTCCTCGACAACTAACAGCAGATATATCGTGTTTAGGCTCATTGAAAAGGGCTCGATGTGTGGATAAACGTACTGTTAATGAGAAACACCGAAGTACCTACACAGAGACTTGATGCTGATGCCAGGAGCATCAGAAAAAGTACAAACCTTGAAATTACAGCACCGTAGTCGTGTTTGGCCTCATTTTAAACAGGACTAAATTTTAAGTTCAATGCAATGTTGACATAAGTCTGGCCTGATGCTGCCAGGACTATCAGCGGGATCCTGGAGAAATCGAAGGAACTCTTCAAATATTATAGGCACACCTATAGCGATTCGGGTATTATTTATACTAACTCGTGCATTTGCTTTCGGAAAGCAAAATTTAGTGAAGTAAAACTGATGATGAAGACCACAGATGGCCACCGGGACTACTCAATAATAAGTATTTCACAGGTTGCGATTCGATTACTTTAATATGGTTGCTAAACAATTTATGCTCGTCACAATGCGAATGGTGAAATGGAGCTGATGGTAGAGTACCAGGAGAACTCCTCAACAATTAACGTCCCTGTATCGGGAAAAGTAATATTTTGTAAAAGGCGATGAGCTTGATGCATTATAAACAGTCCCACTAAAAAGCGAGAAATAAAAACTTTTTAACAAAAAAAAAAAAACCGACTTCCATAAAAAACACTACAAAGTGAAAAATAACTTTGATTTCGGAAGTCGGTGGCAATAAACTAAAATACAGATCCAAAGACACCGACTTCCGAAATCAAAGTTACTTTTCACTTTGTAGTGTTTTTTATGGAAGTCGGTTTTTTTTTTTGTTAAAAAGTTTTTTTATTTGCATTGCGTATTGCTTCACCTCCATTAGATATAACATATAAATAACATTCAATACCTGTTCTTAATCTATATTATCTGTAATACACACTGCAGTGACGCAAGAAGTCACATTGCGATTTGCGCTGTAATAGTATAAAATCGTGTGAATCTAATATTTCTAATTATCGTGTCTACTGCATAATTTGTTTTGCTGTAAACTGTTGCCAACGATTTGTTAGAAATTGTAACTTAGGTATTATTCATTTCATTAGTCCCAACTTTTCCAGCGTTTTGGGGTCTCCATTTGAAGAAGGCGAAAAAATTATGACGGCTTTCTGAGATTGCCAGATTTATAATTTATTGAACATAATACAATGTTGTGCCATATGAATGATTCATGGCCCAAAAATATGAGGTTCTGTCTCAATCCAACCTCGACCAGGTTGAGCAAGTCCAGCCTTCAGATAGCCAGGACTGTAACTCACCTTGCTTACAACCACACTAGACAAACCACGCCATTGTTATCACGAACCAGAACCGATGGCGTGTGAGCTATTAAATTCAATATTTTTCCTGTTGGCACAACGGCATTTGATATTAGTAGTCTTAGATTCGCCGACTATATGTAGACGAAAATTTTATAGGTAGCGAGGTAGCGTAACTGAGTAAGTACGAAATACCACATTACCATGCAATACCGTATAAATTGTGATATTAGCAATGACTCTATATTATAGACGCTAAATACCTAATGGGTACTTTGTTAATAACAGTGCGTTTGGAAATAACTTAATAAATGGATGATATATTATGTTCGGTCCCGGTTATATAATTATGGTGATGAATGATGACAAAAAATGTTAGATGTATAAACTACTTTGATTTTGAATAAAATTATTTTATTGGGTTGTTATTTGCGTTTACAGGAATTAATAAGCATAGATTACAGTGTTATTCCACACCCTGTTCAAAGTTATACCATTAAACCGATGGACTGTCTTTAAAGATTACTGCAACAAAGCAATTAAGTAACGGGTCTCCTAATTATAGACTCACCAGTCTAAAAATATGAATCAGGTTACGCTCCTTTGTATGAAATAGGACCCGGAACCGCACCCTAATTGCGTAACACACTATTACTCTCAATTTGAATAATTTTTAAGCATATTGCTAATCTATTGCTCAATATGTTCGAAAACTGTGTTTGAACAACAACGTAAATAACGCAATGAATGTTGCTGATCTGTCAAAATGAAATCCATTGCTACTGATAGTGTGTTACGCAATTACCCCGCTGGTCTAACTGTTTACGCAAAACATCGTATTTCTGGGAATATTTGACATGACAATACAGCTGTTATCGTAGGAGTTAAACCCACTACATTCGTAGCTGTTGACTTACCGTAAAACCTAACAAGGATATCCGGATCCGATAATAAATGGCTTCCTTCGGCGTTAAAATTTAACAAACATTAGCAAATATTCGATAATTCGGAAAAAGAATCTAACGTAACGTTTAAAAAAAACATACACACATTTTTGCACGTAACGCAGCCTGTAAATTACTTCCTCCTGCTCGATGAATCGATTTAAAAGTACTCGATTCTAATATATAAGCGGTAAATAAGTTCATCGAATGCAAAATAGCTTTGCAAAATATTTGTGACGCTTTGATGATTAAACACACGTAGGCAGAACTAAATAAACATTAGAAAAACACGATGACGTTTTTGATTTTTAAATTTTGGCGTTCACTGATGATTGCCAGTGCTTTTTGAGAAGCATTTCTTTTACAAATAAAGCAATGGATATGTATGTGATGTGACCAATATTAACTAATATGTTTAAATTAATTACTAGGCATGAGGTTAAGTTCTGGGGCAAGCAAGTCCAGAGCGACAAACAAATACAGTAAGATGTTTTTCATTACTGCATGTTTATGGCATAATTTATGTAGGATGATATCAAAACCGTTGGTGTGAAGAAACATTTTTGGTAATAATATGTTCCTACAAATCTAAAGCTTTATTAGTACGCACAACGGAACTAATAATAGTGTAATAATAGGCGTTGCAGAAAATATTTATGTTTTACATTAGAAGTAGAACCGAGTTGAACCGATGCGATATGACTGTAACTCTCTAGTTCTTTGGGGTCGCGGAAAACCCTCTCTTAGTGCAGATTTCTTCCCAAGGTAATTTCTGCCGATGTTCGATCATGAGCGTTTTTGTGGACTTTCGTTGCTGACCGTACTTAGTTCTAATCATTTATGATCTCATGTGTAGTTGCGTGTGATTAAATAAATTTCAAGTTATACGATCACGATTTAGCCTTTGGAATGCTAAAAATAAAAAAAAAAGGATTAACGATTGTCTTTTTTTACTTTTCAGAACTCAACTTATGTTTTTTATAACGTCGCAAGTTTCATGCGAATCAAGAGGTTGAAAAAGGACGCCACTTATGTAGATTCGAGCCCGAACAAGCAAACATGACATACGTGCTTTAGTCTGCCGATGTATTGATTTAAATAATGATTTTAGTACAAAGAAAAAATAAAGCAATTTTTTGAGTTATTGTGCTTTAGTCCGTTGACCCGACAGTAATTCTGTGACAACAGTACGTTTCAAAAAATATAATCTTATATGAAGACTTGAAATGTCAAAATGTGTGTGGGGCCCGTGGTTAAATAATAACAGCCGCACAGGTCGATCGGTCAGGTTAAGCTACGCTTGCCGCGGTTGGTCTGTGGATGGGTGACCATCTTTACATACCGAGACCCCTCCGGGCCTCGGAAGCCGCCGGTCCCGGCTGTCATTCGTGGATCTTTGACAGTCGTTAAGAGTAGTCAGCCCGAAAACCTGATAACCAGCCTTACTTAGAGGTATCGTATTACCCAGTAACTGGGTTGTGGAGATCAGATAGGCAGTCGCTCCATGTAAAATACTGGTAATCAGCTGATCCGGTTAGACTGGAAGCCGACTCTAATATAGTTGGGAAAAGGCTAGGCAGATGATGTGTGTTGTGTGGTTATTGTTGTATTTTTGACATATCAAAGCTATTTGAATGGTTGAAAATGGTGCTAAGTGCTACAAATATTGCAACTGTGATAAAATGGATTTTCTATGGGATAAGGTAAGTCTCTGCAAAGTGATTATTAGATAGTAGCAGACCGCCAAATCCCTGAGTAGACAAAATAATGTAACTCTAGCAGACAAGGCTTAAAGTACCGGTATTTTTGGCCTTGGTGTGATACCGGTACCAGACGTAGTGTCCATACTTTCTAAGCAGTATCGGTATTATACCGGTACCAAACAAATACTTCCGATAGTTAGAGTAAGAAACGGATACAAAAAGTACAGTCTGATAATAGGCATTAGCAAAATAACTTTAACTAAGCCAGCCGTACGAGGTTCCTCGTACGAATACGATATTAGTGCTACGCGGTAGGTACCTGAATCTGATACCCGTAGGTACTTGTTAGGTGGAGTACCCGTACCCAGGTACTGACATGGCTAGGACCAAAGAGAATGTAAACACTAGCGTCATAGCTAGGACCGCTAAGTACCGACGCAGAACCTGTACTTTTGGTACTGGTTCCAAGTCCTGCTAGCTGGAGCAAAAATGGACAAAGACGAGGTGAAGTAGTGACAAGGTCGAAATCCAAAAAAGATTCACTTTAACATTCCAGAATAATCTAAATTGACAATAAAAACACTGAACACGTAACCATTATGCAACTCACACGCAGACAAACTATTTGTTTATATTATGAAACTTGCAATTGGTGCCAAAACAGGCTAATTTTAATGTCTCTTTAATTACATTTGTATCTGTATGCTGAATTCGTATTTATGGCCTGAAGGCCACTGCAAGGGAACCTTTAATGCAATGCCTGCATGAATATTGTGTTCAGTTATCGTAAAACCTGTTAAGCAGGCCATACACGCTAGGGTGTACGTGACAGGTTTGCCTGTACAGTTCAACCGTACAGGTAAACTTGAGCTGGGTAGAGACCATACACGTAGCGGTAAACCTGTACAAAAACTCAGTTGAAACCATGGCCCCGCCAGCGGCGCTTGATCTCGACACAATAGCGTTAATAGGTTTATTGTTTGTTTTGTTAAAGAAGAGGAAATATAATCGAAAACAGTAGAGCGCCGCGTGTCCTTCCCCTCTAGCATTCACCGGACAACTGACGCCTGCGCCGGCAACCGCCACACACGTTCAGTTTTACTTGCACAGTTAAACTGTGCAAGTATACCCCGGGCAAAATAATATCAAAATTCATATTTTCTTACTTGCCTGTACGGGCGTGGAAACCTGCACAGTTGTGTGACATACACGCTCCGGTTCGCCTGTACAGTTCAAATGTACAGGCAAACCTGTCAGGTACACCCTAGCGTGTATGGCCTGCTTTAGAAGCATTGCGAAATAAGATACAAGACACCCAAAATGTAAAAATTGGAGTTAGTGTCTTATGGGCGGTCAGGATTCCCGGTTATTCGACTTGCTGGGCTGTTGTCATTACATGACGCTGGCAGAATAGTCGACATCGGCTCAATGACATGACAAGTGACAAAAAAAAACATTAATTTCGAAAGTTTTGGTAGGACCACTATAGTTTCTATCTTGAGTGCTACACGAACTCAAAATGACATCGTTCTTTGGTAGCTCCGAAATCAGCCGTTCATTATTATATCTCATTCCACTACTGGACTAAGCTAGAATAATATATAATTAAATCAATAATATAAGGCCCAGTGGTATCATATCATCCCGATTTACGAGTTGTAGGTCGTAAGTTCGAACCCAGGCAGGCACTTTACTTTGTGTATTTAATGTCACTGCTCTCAAGCAGTGGTGAAGACATTCAATGTGATATGAAGTAAAACATCGTGAGGAAACTGGCAAGACCTAGCTAGAACTAAATTCGAAGACATGTAACATCCACCAACCCGCACTGGGCCCGCGTGGTGGATTATAACTCACTCCCCTCACAGAGAGGAGGCGTAAGTCCTAGCAGTGGGAACATTATAGGCTGACTATGCTTGCTAAATAAATTGTGTAAATGCAGAATGACTACAAGAAATAATACATAAAGGCACGCATATGTAGGGATTGTCCGAAAGGGTTACCGCTACCCCGGAACATAAAGGGCTAAGGAAGGAACACGGGTGGGTTTTAGTCAGTAAGAATCTGACACTCCCTTCTGCTCCACCCAGAGCGGGAGGGGTCATTTGATGATTTCCCATCCACAAAAAAAAAAAAAAAAAGGCACGCACACTGTTTCTCTAATTCCTAAAAGCGGTACTAACAACTAAAACATCACATGTCGGAACTAGCCACTATCTCTAATGTAAAAGGAAGTAATGTTTTGTATTCAAGCCGGACTCACTAGCCTAGAAAAGTAGTACAGAAGCCGCAAACAAAACCAGTATAAGTTGGCCCCTTCATCATCTTCCCGCCCTTGTCCCATATTACTTGGGGTCGACGCAACTCGTTATCTTCTTTCATTCTCGGGATCATTCACTCCCACAGATATAGATACACCTAGATAACGGAAGAGCAACTACTTCGCGTGCCAAAAATCGCACCACTCACATCACACCAACACAACCAACGTTCAAAAATCGTAAGCCGCCACTTTCGCGCTCAGTCCTGCCTATCGATTCTGTAAAAATCTCACCGTGATAACATAGGTGAAGTGAGCGTGAAGTGAACTATCAATGGAGGCAATCCCTTACATCAGGTGAAATGACAGCTCACTTCACATTAGTTTTCACTGAGATTTTTACAGAATAGCACTGCTGTGTACTGCTGGCTGGGTGAGTGAGAAAGAGCGCTTGTGACGTCATAGTAGGTAGTAAAAAAAAATGGCACGTTTGGTTTTCATACAGATCGTGATACTTGCGTAATCTAGGTCTATCTAAATCCGTGTTCACTCCCTTCTCTTCCATCATCATTCCTCACACAATCGATCCATTAAGCTGACCTCCTACTCTATTGAAACTCGTACAACGCTATTAGGCCAGTTCAAGGTCAAAGTGTTACTAACGATATGCGGTCGAATGTACAGCGCGATGGGAAGCTAACCTTCACCTCACAAGACGGTTCGTTTCCGACACGAATCGAGGACCGCCTGCAATGCAGATTAGCTATAACACCATATAAAGACTATATTTAAAAGAAATTGTGGCAATTTTGTGCTCTTGAGGAGTTTTAACACTGTAGCGGTATCTACAACGACGCCACATGCGAACAACGCGTCATACTGACGTCACAAAATCCTGCATCTCGCAAGCAGAGTTTACCGCGCAATTAGCATAGATACAACAGCCCGACATGAATCATTGGGCAGCTGCCCGCCAGACATAACACCTGTCTGCTCGGAGAATCCTCCCTTTTCTATGGAGGTTGAGTGAACTTTACACCCTGTTCATACTTCTATACTGGTGACCCCGACTTCACTGTCTAGTTGTCCACAAAGTAGACAAAATAGTTAAACAATCAACCTCAACCATATGCGGTGCATGGGACAGGGAATGGATTAAGATATAGGCTATTATGAAAAGAAATTGTAACTATTTTTGAACTTGAGGAGTTTGATGATCAAGGTTATACTGAAGAGAAAATTGTGGCAATTTTTTGCCCTTGACGAGTTTTAAGAAAATGGCGAGTAAGTCCACGCATGAGATCATTTGGAAATACCGATACTTTTGGCTGTGCGATGAAGTTACGTGGCTTCTTCAGGTACTTACCTAAAAAGCTCTAAAACTTTGCTTTTATCCTTTTATCGGATCAAATCCATACTAATATTATAAATGTGAAAGTGTATGTGTGTGTCTGTTTGTTTGTCCGTCTTTCACAGCAAAACGGAGCGACGAATTGATGTGATTTTTTAAGTGGAGATAGTTGAAGGGATGGAGGGTGACATAGACTACCTTTTTTTTTACTTTTTTTTTTTTAACCGTGTTACCCCGAATTTAACGCGAGCGAAGCCGCGGGCAAAAGCTAGTACCTATTAAAAATTGGACCCAAAAAAAAATGGGCCGTGTTTATTTTATCGAAGTTAGTACGTGTTTTAAGGATTCATCTGCGATATTCTTAATTAACCTTAAACTTCTCTAAAGGAAAATCACCAACAGATTATTAACCAATTAATTAAGTAATGAATGCACTAAGATGACTATCAGTACCAGTGTTTAGTTAAGCAAATATTTGTGCTACTAATAATTATTACAAAATTTTCAATGTCTGAATTTCGCCATTTCTACCACTCATACGTATTAAATTTAAAGGTCACGCGGTTTCCACAATACAAATATGATCAATTTCTGACAGTTCATGGCTATTAGTACTGTAGTTATCAACACCGGCTAAGAAAATACACCGACAGGTATCTTAAGAATACTGGTTTTATTTATCAAGCTCCTTATTATATATACTCAAGTTCTCATAATATTATGCGAAAGGGAGCTGAACAATATGAGAGCAATGTCAATAAGAATAGCATCTATTTTCCCCGTTGATCATAACGTTCATCAAATTATATTCACGCTTCTATAAAATATTACAAAGTCATTAACTCTTTACAATATAGCAAAATAATTATCCAATGACTCACACAGTCACTTCACACCATGCCCATAAAAGTCCAAACTTCACACTTTAATTCCATCATGCTTCAGCACAATGAGCCTATAAGGTTCCCACTGCTGGCCTCCTCTCTGTGAGCGGTGAATGTCAAGGTGGATTTGTTAAATTCGTAGCAAATTAATTAGCAGCGATACAGTTGCGTCAAAATCTTTCACAAGATATATATGCCTCCGGATTGCATTTAGTCATTGCAATCTTGTAAAAGCCAGAACATCGGATACCGAGGACTACGGCTGTGATAAGGAAAGAAATTAAGGAAGGATAATCAATTTTCATAAGGTTTGGCAGTTAATGACGCTATTAGTATATAGAAACGAGGTTCGCCCAGACACCCATTTCTTGATATAATTTCCTTAGTCTTTAGATTTAACAAAGATAAGAGTAACAGAGTAACTGTGGTAACTTTAATGTTTTTAACAAATGAGACAAATTCACGTCAACATTATCTACAATGATGAAGAGGAAATACTGATTGATATAAAACCTTCACTGTCAATGAATCATAGGGATCCTAGTGCCTAGACTAGATAACACAAGGTAGACTAATAATGAGTAATATTGGGGGAATGATGCCCAAAGGTAGGGTCTATAGGAACACCATGAATGATTTTCTCGTAGGGATACCAGAAAACTATACAAGTATTTATTGCAGTTCTTCGAAAATTCTCGAACGTGCAGCTAAGGAAAATTACAGAGAACTGTATTCTTGAATCAAGTCCCTTTGACCTCTGTCGCGTCAATGATTTGCTGTAGTGTTCAGTTTTCCTATTGTTTCTTAATGGCCTTATTATTAGTAGGCCTGTTTAAAATGAGAATCACGTAAATAACGAGAATCTTTTACGTTCAGCATAGGATATTGACACCATAAGCAAAGTTGTTTTTATCTGGTTGAGTAGGGCCGAGAACTTTAATATGAAATATACATCCCTGATCTCCTGCTGTCAAAACGGTGAAGGAAAACATGGTGAGGAAGAAACTGGCATGTTCTAGAACCGAAAATTCAAGTACATGTGACATCTACCAAATCGCACTGAGCCTTCATGGTGGATTACGGATTCACGGTCCACTCCCTTTCACAGAGAGGAGCCAAGTATCCTAGCAGGTGTTCCAATGTTCCCCACATTATAGGTTCATTATGTTATCCAGAACTCTAGAAGATTCTTAAACTAAATTATGTGTAATTTTTATTCTTGATTCTTTCATATTTGCTTCCGCTTATTTATTTATGATGGGTCAAAACAAACTTCGAAGCTGCAGATATATATACGCTATAGCTATCAAGTTTAGTTAGCTATTTCTACATTTGCATTACATCCGAATCCGGAAATCTTTTTGATCAAGCACGTGGGTGGCCCACAGGCACTCGGTGACAAAATAGTTGTTTCTCTTATCAATTACAACATTAATGAACTTGAACAATAACATTTATATTACCTATAGGTGGCTAACTGTGAGTCAGACTGTAACCGAAACCTGTGCCGAAACCTTGCAGTTTTACCTCATGGACATTTGAGTAAAAATAATAATAGTTTATAAAGCATTGTTATTTTATAATTGTCAGCCGTCAGCAGCCCATCCGCTATCGTATACGTTTAAAATGTCCGTGAATATAGTCTGTGTGGATCAGCCTATATTCACGGAGACTTTAATCGAATTCTGGTATTTAATTTTAGGCCCAAGCTATTTGGCAAGAAAAACTCCATGATTCTTAAAAAGTTCATTGAAATGCTAATAAAATGCAGACCACAGATGTATTTAAATCTGTTAAACTATCCAAAATAACGGCTCTCCGATACAGCCAAATGTGTTTGATAAGAAAACAAAGCCGTTCTCGCTCAGCAATAGCATGTATATGGTCTGCTTACAGCCTGCGTAGACGCATCTTGAATGCCGATGGTTTTAATGCCACCCGCGCTAACCTCATTCGTCGTATGAATATGAGGTGTGAATTAAATAAACATAAAATTCACACACTCAAGTTGTGGAGGACACTCTGATCTCGGGTCGCTTTCAAAATCACTTCGGGTCTTGGACGAAATGACTTCGTGAAAATAAGAAGGGTAAACTGTATAAGGGCATGACGTACAAGAAGATATCAATTGAAATTCTTATCACGATTAATCTTCCGACTCAACAGACGATAAACTTCTTTGTTCTCCAAAAGTGTTTTTATACGGTTCGACGTCGAAAATTGTTTAGAAGGCAGGAACTAGAATTTAAAGTTATATTTCAGCTAAGCTGTTGTGTGTTTTAAGTTTTGTGGGTCTGACCTTCTACTGCTACATCCAGCGGAGAAAAAAATCTTGAGGTGTTATATTTTAGTGTATATTTTGCCTTATTCAATTAGCACTTTTGATTGCTCCGTCAACCAAGCTCCTTAAATGCGTATGTCTCTGAATTTTTCTCAACAGATGTTAGGTACCGTATTTAAGAGTAGCTCGTAAACTCGTTACGAGGTTACCAAATACAAAACACCATTTAGCTATGAACCTTCAAAACTACCATTAACATAACGTATCTATGTAGCTTTGTTATAACACTTATAACTGACGACTTATGAGGAGTGAGAGTGACAGGTCAAAACAATAGTTTTTTTTTGCTCCATTAATAAATTAGGCATTACACATGTAAGTTCTTGCTTATTTCAATGCAGTAAAAATAAACTAAGATGTAGAAAAGACGTAAGAATTTAAAAAAAAGCTGAAAAACTTTTTTAATTCAGATTATCGACGACGAGCTTTGCCCTGTGGTTTCACCCGCATAAGTCTCGATCCCGTGGAAATATTAGGATAAAAAGTATCTGAGAGGCAATTCTCGTATTTTTTAAGAACGTTCACAGTCTGATCTCAGTCTCAATCTGTCAAAAATACCTCAAATTTCCCTACATTTTGACAAGTTTTTGACATTTGTTTGTCACCGAGATGAGACTGCGACTAGATTTTGAACGTTTTATATTACCAGAATTGGCCTGCTGATCTGATCTAATATCGTCGACCGTAGGTTCAATTGAGGTAAGGGACATTGGGTATCTTGTCCCTTACCTCAATTGAACCTACGGTCGACGATATGATCTACCCATGTGCCAAGTTTCGTTCAAATCCGTTCAGTCGTTTTAGCGTGAAAGTGTAACATACAAACATACAAAAAATCTAATCTTTTCTCTTTATAATAGTTTAGATATTATTGGATATTGGGTAGATGGCACGGGCGTCACCAAGTCACAATACCGCACATACCATAATATATTTTCCTATGAAAAGTAATAATAAAATTATCAAAGTCGAAGAATGTAACGTCAATGGTATTTTATTTAACGTGGACCTAATTACGCTAATAGCATGCTTAGGCCTCCAGAATTTCACATTGCTATGCGGCCACATACTTAATTAATGGTAGTTAAGTACTTAACTTGTTTTGAGACTCCCATACAATCCACAGTTACTTTCCATTTGGTCTAGATTGACTATATTATTAAAATTTTCGGTTTAGTGAGTCATTCTAGTCTTTCAGTTAAAACAAGAGAAGTGTTTAGAAATACTAAAGCAAAACAATACATAAAAAACATGACCGATAAAACATAAAAATAAACAATAACTTGATGTGTGGGAATGAAATTATCAAAACAGACATTTAGAAGAAACAGATAATAATTCCGGTTATGGTAACGGGCGGTGGTCAGCGACGGTCACCAACACCCAAACAAAGACGCGGAAAAACGTAAATCGATATTTATAACTGCCTCAGGCACTACTGATAGAGAGAACATAAGACTGCCTAATAATTCGATACTCACGGCCCATCTCACGGCAATACGTGATGATTTGAAAAACCAAATAATTCATTAAAACAAACGCAATCTTGCAAAGCTAATGAAAATTCAAATAACTAGAAATTAAGAGTCATAACTTCATTTCGCGATCAAATATACACACATCAAAAGTGTCTAGGGATCAACATATATTTTTGCAATAACTTTTCTCCTGATTGATATTAATTAAAATTTTCTTTAAGGATTCATCAAATAAAGTGTTTTCGTTTGTCACAGTAACGATAAACCAAGTCACCTTTGCATTAATAAAGAAATTTGCCATTTTCCTAATAAAGGGATTTTTGACATTTGAACCACTAACACAAAAGTTCGAAAAAAAGACTGAAATAACAGTTTTCTCTAAAATTTTATTGGGTAACTTAAACAATTAATAATCCGTGTTTCTACCGCGAACACTAACAACACAAGAACATCGGTTTGGCATACTCAAAATGAGTTCATCCAAATCACGCTGTGGAATGGCCGCCCATGTTCGTTGCAACAACAAAAAAAGGTCTTCTTGCGACTGGATACCCTCCATATTCGGCAGAGCTCTTCTCTGTAGCATATCCCATGCATGCTCAATCGGGTTCAAGTCTGGCGACTGAGCAGGCCAGGGCAGGACATTGATGTTAGCTGCGGCGAGAGTCTGTCTTACAACTCTTGCGGTGTGCGGTCGTGCATTATCATGCATTAACTGAAATAAGGGACCGATTTGCACTTGTAGAGGAATGATGACGTCTGATACAATCGTCTCAGCATAAATTTGAGCGTTGAGGTTGCCTCTGATCCAAATCAACTCAGTTCTTCCGCCGATCCAAATACCCGCCCATACCATGATGGTTCCACCACTATAAGGATGGACTTCCTGGCAGGATTTTAATCGCTGTTGGCGTCCAGGGGTTCTCCAGTGTCGTATACGTCTTGTATCCGGTCTCATACCAAAACGAGACTCATCAGAAAAGCACACGAAACGCCATTGTTCTTCTGCCCAATTTCTGTGTTCAAGAGCCCATTGATATCGAATCCTACGATTGTGCATTGCTATAGGTGGTACCCGTAGCGGTCTTCGGGAATGAAGGTTCACTTCATGCAAGCGGTTTCTGACTGTTTGGTCGCTAATTAAGTTCCCTGAAGAGTGATGAAGCCTCACGGCTAACATCATGGCGGTTATTGTTGGAGCTCTTCGAGTTAAGATTTGAATGTATCGGTCTTGTCTCCGTGTGGTGCAGCGATACCGTCCTCCATGGCGCTCAGCCACGGTACCAGTGCTTCGTTAACGTGTCCAAAGTCGACTGATAACACTCTGACTTGTATTCAGAGCTAAAGCCACAATACGTTGCCGGGAACCAGCTTCTATCATTCCCACGGCTCTGAGCATTTCTTCCCTGCTTATATGACGTCGCCGCTCCATAATAACGTTGGTTTTAATCAGTAGTAGGGAAACAGTAGCACTAATAATGTCTTCAATGCGTTGTATGTTTTTATAGGGAAAATATTGACAGCTGATTTTCATCTTTTACTCGAATTTGATTCACAGTTCCTGATTCAAATTATGAAATGCACCAAAAAGGATCCATATAAATTTATAAAATCATAAATTTATTACAAAGCCACATCTCAATCTCAAGAAATCCGCATAAAAATGCTTGATCCCTAGACACTTTTGATGTGTGTAGATAACAACGTGTTTAGAGTTAAGACGAAATCGATAACAACTGCATTTTGCCCTGCATTGATAAACTATGACATCATATACTTTCTCGGTCCAATTTGGCTGCAGGGGCAGGTGTCCCCAGTGGCCTTGCGCAAGAGTGGGCCGCTGCCGCCGTGTTCGTTAGCCGAGCTGCGAGATCGGGCGCAGTCGGTCGAGCGCAGTGGCGCGGGCGCATAGATTCACGGAAAAAATAACAACAAGTTCCGCTGTCCATTCACGAAATATTAGTTCGTTAACCCGTGTGTTTTAATTAAAAAAGAAAAGTGTTTATTTTGCAATTCATGGAATATTAAATAGTGTTGTGCCTTGTGACAAGTTTGTGAACAAACCTGTGGTCATGTTACAAGGGCTTCGGTGTCCCGAAGGAATGAAATGAAGGGGAGGAGTTACAGGGAACCCAGTAAGCTTCCAGTGGTGGTGGGGAAGGTACTCCTGCGCTGGCTCTTCACCAAAGCCGACCTCGTGTTCTTTGTTTACCGGTTTGTTATTATCTATGATATAATGTGCTTCCTCGTACTTGACGCCTCCTACCGCGTACACTGCGATGCCTCGGTATAAATAAATAATGATTGATTAAAATTAACATAAGTGCATTCCTTGATAGCTTCACAAAGTGATTTAATCGATTGTAAATGATTTTATTTTTAGTTGTCTTCCACTTCGAACATAGGTACAGGATGAGATGTTATCAGTTCACCTATCTCTAAGTCCTTTGTATTGAACTACCTACCGATGAGAACTTGGATTAGGTGCAAAGTGTCTCAAGTTCCCATGATCCCCGGTCCATGTGTTCGATGGGAACACCGGGGTGGTTTTTAGTCAGTCAGAATCTGACAGACCCCTCCACCCGCGCCAGGGCGAAGGGCATCCATGTGGATTTCCCATTCCGGAACAAAAAAAAAGGTGCAGTGTCTATAAACAACATTTCCCGTTACTGTACGTAGATAATGAAGGCTACAATACACACAATAAGGAAACAAATTGTAGAAGCCGAAACCTTCCGAAATCTAAAAACTCTGTTGAATAATTTACCATGGTACAAGAAAACGATCATATTTTACCATTCCTCCATAATACTCGACATAATTGCCAATTAAGACATTCACTTCAAACTTCTGGAAGTTTTCCTGGCCTGGATAAATACAGATGGTTTTTCCCGTAGAACTGTAATTGCGCTAAATTGGTAGAATGATAATAAAGAAAAGTAAAAACGAATTCCCTAAGGGTCAATTTTTCAGTAGCCAGATAACTTTTACCTGGGAAATAAATATTGCGGTAATATATCAAAAACCATAAATCTGTCGTGTTAAAGTAAAAGGGGATAAGTCATATTTCAATATTTATGACTTATCCCCTTTTACCTTAACACCACAGAAATATTCTTCAAATAATACTTTATAAGTTATCCAACCTTGCCCAACTATTGAAGACTCGGCCTAAGTATGCAAAAATCAATACAAAAATCTCAAAGGATATTGCCATAAGTACCATCCGTCAGAAGACACAGGTCCTTCTATTCTATTCTATTTTTCTCGATGGTAATGAGGCCGATGTCGATAAAATGTCAGATGTGATGAGAAAACGTGCGAAGGAGGGAAAAAAATGAAAACTAAAACCCTAAATGCAATATTAGTTGACTATTACTTATATAATTAAATTGAATATAAGAATAACATGCTGAAGTTGCAATGGCCCGGTTATATTTGTCGTAGAAACTACCCTTTCGCATTGGGGTTGGAGAGAAGTGGTGGTCCAGTGGAAAGGCCTGCTACTTACGGGATCTAGGTCGTAGGTTCGAACCTTGACAGGCGCTTTACTTTGTATAAATTATTTCATCACCACTGCTTTCAAAACCGTGAAAGAAAACATCGTGCGGAAACCCGCATGTCCTAGAACTAAAAATTCGAAGACATGTGACATCTACCAACCCGTACCGAGGCCGGCGTGGGGGATTACGGCCCACTGCCTGTCATAGAAAGGAGGCCTTTGTCTCAGCAGTGGAAACATTAGAGGCTGATTATGTTGTTGGAGCAGGCAGACGTTTTATGTGTTGATATAAGTTGGAGAATCTGCAAACGGCTGGGTGAAGCAGCATGATCAAGCGTTTATGTACCCCAAAGAAATTCACCCTAGATTGACGGGAACGTATATCCGAGGGTGTTAGTTAAATGGCGTATGCGGTTGATGAAAAATGCAGTTTGCCAAAAAGTATGGTCATCACTGGCTAGGAAGGACCAAAATTACTTTAAGAACATGATCAACATTCGTTTCTTTGTCTATCTATACAAACACAATTTAAGGCTTAGAATCTTAGATCATATATTCCAAAACCCTTCCAGAACAGCACCCACCAACAGCTTTTGAATAGTTAGTTTTGTGATAAGTTTTATAAGATCATCGGCATACGACATAGATGCTACTTTAAGCACATCAAGAAGTTACCTAACGCACTTAAATTAAAAGGAATCTAGAACAAAAAAAAACATGTCGCCTTTTAAGTTGAAGTACAGTCAATGACAGCGTTTTCTTACGAGAGAAATAAGGCTTGTGTGTGAGTGTTTGTGTGTGTGGAATTCTCTGCCAGCGTCAAAGTCAAAGTCAAAGATTTATTTGCAGATAAATATGGTTACAACAGTTCTTAAAATGGTAGTATAATAAGTAGTAGCATATTCAATCATAACATAATGACATGCAAATTTTTGGTATAGGTACAATTAGATCATTTAAATTTAAATTGAAGGAATTCTTTTATAGTTGAAAAGGGATTCTCAATTAACCACCTGTGTAAAGCCATTCTGAGGCGGGTCATTGGAAGTTCTTTAATTTGGTTAGGAATCTTGTTATAAATCTGTCGTCCGTCTGTGTTCCCTAACGGATTACCTTCCACATTTAACCCGTCTGCCTTGAACGCAAGAGTGAACAGGCATCTTCTGGGCACGCTCGTTCCATCATGGACCTCATCCATCGCTTTACATCAGGTGTGATCGAGGTCAAAAGCAGGCCCATTCAGCAATAAAAAATGGCTTGTCAAAAAAACATATATTTTCTTTAGTAGACAGTTGTCACCGTGAAGTCGTGACTATTTCTAAATCGTTAAATTGTAGTCAAAGATAAATTGCTAAATCGTGAACTATATATCAAAGTGTATTGTATTCAAAGGATGACATTCAACACACATTTTGGGCGAACAATAAATGTTAAGACGGTCAAGGCAAAATGTTTTTATTTTTTGGTCGAATAGCCCTGACTATGGCGATTGAACTGACTTTCGTTCAATTGAAGAGTAATGTCAAAAACGAAAAAAATGAAATCTTCAGTCTTATGAAAAGTCTGAAGAGTTTTGTGAAGACTATTTGAACTTTTGAGTTAATACTACTGGGGAGATTGTTGGTGAGCGCTAATTAAACTACCCGCGCATTAATAATCGTAAAGTAATTTCAATGATACCCTGTAAACACTGATTTTTTTCTCCTGAATATTGTTTCCCTAAAACGGGAAAAAGTATTTCATTCCATAAAATAAAACATGTAATTTAATCATATTTTTACAGCTTGAAGAGTATTTTTATTTTACGGTTATTTTTTACCTCTTTAATGATGGTTCCCAAAGCGGTATTGTCATTAAATGCAGACACGGGTCAGAGTCGTAAATGTAAATTGGAAACATTTTTGTAACGGAAAAAACACTGCAATCATTGGCGAGAAAGTCAAAAGTTTTTTGTCCAATGATTATTAGCTTACAGATTAGCCTACTTATATTACCTTTAACAGGAAAACGAATTATATTTCATTTAAAGATTAAAAAAAAAATGCTGTAATATCTCTAGCTTGTTCGTTTTCTTTCTTGGTTTGGTATACAGTAAGAAAGTATGGTCTACTCTTTTGTAGATCATATTTTTTGCTCAAGCTCATTTGGTTCACTTAAGGCGGAAGCACTAAGGTAGCCCACGAAAATCAAATTTTCTTACGATGTTTGCAATTTGTAGCTCAGTGTCTGGGTATACGTTGATTCAAATATGTTTCGCGACTGTAAAAACAGAATTATAATCATTAGAATGAGTTATACAACTTGTTAAGTTAGTATAATCCTAAATGTCAAGATTTCATGAAAGAGCCATTCAATAGGATTACTTGGTCTTGGAGAGTTGTATTGATGACTTTAATGATTATAATTCTGTAAATACATATTTGTTGCGGTCGCGAATCATATTTTAATCAATGTACTTACAACTTAATACTGACCAGCAAATTGCAAAAAACGTAAGAAAATTTGAATTTCGCGGGCTACCCTGGCGCTTTCATCCGCCAATTAAGTAATTAATCTAGACTAGAGATTATTAAAATATTGTTTCATTTTATAAATTAGCGATAAATTAAAGGGGCTCGTGGCTAAGTAATAACAACCGCACGGGTTGATTGATCAGGTTAAGCTACGCTTGCCGCGGTCGGTCCGTGGATGGATGACCATCTTAACATACCGAGACCCCACCGTGCCTCCGAAAGCACACTAAGCCGTTGGTTCCGGCTGCCATTCTTTGATCTTTAACAGTCATTACGGGTCGTCAGCAGCCCGAAAATCTGACAACCAGTCCTACCAAGGGGGGGGTGGGTTGTGGAGGTCAGATAGGCAGTCGCTCCATGTAAAATACTGGTTTTCAGCTGCATCCGGTTACACTGGAAACCGACCGCAACATAGTTGGGAAAAGGCTAGGCAGATTGATTGATTTTATAAAATAGCATAGTATAAAAAAATGTTGCTTATCAAGTCTGTCTGTGTTTGCTTGGTCCCCAATTTTGGGGACTGAGAGACAAAACCCTCGGGCAAGGGGCCATAAAGCACCAACACCGATTCCTCGCGTGCCCTTAAACGCGAGTCTGTATATTATGTGTGACCGCTTAGATCTTCTGAAACACACAATAGATTTTGATGCAATTTTCACCATTATTTAGAGCAATTTTATTTTCGGAAAATTTATATAAAAATACTTTAATATTTAACTTAGGTATAGAGCACAGGAATCTCGTTGTTTTAACATGATGCCATAGTAACCGTGTGTAGCGGGGGCGGGTCGCTAGTTTATATTAAATTACTAGCTGCGCCCTGCGGTTTCACCCGCGTAAATGTCGATCCCGTGGGAATATCGGGATAAAAAGCCTATATGTTAATCCAGGGTGTCAGCTACCTCCATACAAAGTTTTATCAAAATTGGTCCAGCCGTTTGTGCGTGAAGAAGTAACAAACATATAAACACAACACACACACACAAACTTTCGCCTTTATAATATTAGTGTGATTTAAAATCGCACTGACATAAAATGTATGTTAATGTATGTGTGTTTTATTTATGTTCGCCTAGCTCGACAAAATGCAGGGAACAGCAGATTTTTTTTTCGCGATTTCATGTTTGGTACAGTAGTAAAAGTTGTTCACAATGATGACTACAATGGCCCCTTTTGTCCGAAAGGGTTACCGCTACCCCGGAACACAAAGGGCTAAAGAAGGAACACGGGTGGGTTTTAGTCAGTAAGAGTCTGACACTCCCTTCTGCTCCACTCAGAGCGGGAGGGGTCATTTGATGATTTCCCATCCACAAAAAAAAAAAGACGAAAACGGTGATTAAAATTTCAACCTTTAAAAAAAAAGTTTACAAAAGGTGTACATTTAGCCAAGACAAGTAAATTATCCATACAATTAGAGTTCCTAAAAATTAACCTAAAACTAAAATATAACCACAGTAGTATGACTTTCCTATTCTTACTAAAAATGGAGGCTGTACTATACCTGACTTGTCTTTATCCATCGATCATCGTTAAGGTGGTCACAGTCAGGACGGTCATGCTTACATCTCAATAATAGCCACACAGCTTTACCAAGGGAAATCGCAACTTTCTCAAGACGACACTGAATATAATAGTAGTAAGAATAGAATACTTTTTATTATGTACACCATATAAATCACCAAAGCACCAAAGCAATAGAAATAGATAATTATATAATAATATGTCAATATTATTTACGATTTTATGGTAATACCATCTGACCCGACGAACTTCGTACCGCCATCGAAATCAGTCAATCCGTTCTCGAGATATCATCAAAAAAGCCGTTCCTTACAAAATTTATGTGAAAATGACATTATTACTTTTTTGTTTCGTGAATTTTTACCATTTTTTTAATAGTTACTCCGCTATTCGGGGCGGAGACAAATCTAACAAATCAAATATCATCAAAATCGGTCCAGCCGTTCTTGAGTTATAAGTGGTGTAACTAACCCGACTTTGTTTTATGTAATAGATTATTGACCTGTGTCCCTATGTTTGATTGTATAGTTGCAAAAATACGTCATAACCTACAATGATGTCGTCGTCTGATACTTTTATTCATTAATCGCAGTGTCTCCATATGTAAATCGGGAGTTACCGTGTTGAAAGGGTAAAAATACGGTATTTTTAGATAAAATTACGGTGAATCTGCTAAAAGTGTACCGTGCAAATTACCGAGTAATTTTTCAAAGGAAAACAACGGTAGATAAAGACCAGATTACCGTGCATCTACGGTAATTACCGTGTATATGGAGACACTGATTAATCGTATAATGTGTCATGTCCGCGTTCTATAGTGTCGCATCTTATTTTTATCTTAATTAGTGCACCAGTGTACATGTACGGATAATCGAGCTGTAGATGTGATCGAGCTGGAGATGAGACTTATGTACCTTCGTGTCTTTTGAAATAAACTCTGTGCAGCTCGAGTATGTGTGCAGTTAGGCGTGGTGTGATGCGTATGTCTGTGTTCCCTTACCTTTAGAATTATGTAATAAATTAATAATGTTAAGAAAAAGAGCTGTGTCCACGAGAACACTGCCGACAAAACTGTCCTGCAGTTTGGCAGAATATTTGTGTAATACTCATATATGTAAATGTTCTTTTGTTGAAATAAATAAATTAAAAAAAAAAGTTTCTGCCCGCGACTTCATCCGCGTGAATTTTCATGTTTTAGCATAAAATATATCCTATGACACTCGGCTATACTGTAGCTTTCCATTATTGAAAGAATTTAATCAACGTCGGATCACTAATTCTGAAGATTACGCCCCACATTCAAACTCAAATTTTACCTCTTTATAGTATTAAGATAATTATAATATAGATATCTAGGATTTATAACGGTAAGCGAAAGCGCAAAATGTTGTTTCGCAACATCGGGTTTTACTATCACCAGAATATTTAATTGTTCACGGAGAGTGAAACCCGGTTTTTTTTAAGTCTTATCAACATAAATGTTATACATAGATAAATAGATAATATTAGCCACTTACTGTCACACACATACACAATTGATGTTGAAAGTTGTTATTTCAATCAGCAAATCACAGTGGTTACATGATGACACTGAAAGTGTGTTAGCAGACTA
Source organism: Globia sparganii (assembly GCA_949316385.1). NCBI lineage: Eukaryota > Metazoa > Arthropoda > Insecta > Lepidoptera > Noctuidae > Globia > Globia sparganii. The sequence continues at coordinate 13,278,592 of OX438671.1, read as the reverse complement.
GGTATGACTTGTCAAAATGTTGCATTTTTTTTACGTACGGTACCTTAAATTACTAAGATAGTTTTGACTTATTGGAAGAAAGAAAAAGTATTTATTGGGACTCGCACACATTTATAGAGCACATAGAAACAAAATAAAACTAAACTAACTGTAAAAAACAAAAAACCGGTAAGTCTTGAGGGGTAATTACGTAACATACTAACAGTAGCAATGGCTTTCATTTTGACAGTTCAACAATATTCATTGCGTTAACTATGTTGTTAAGCAGACAAATTTTTCGAACATATGAAGCAATGGATTAGCACTTCAAAATGATTCAGATTGTGATTGAAAGGTTGTTACGCAATTAGGGTGCTGTACGAGGCCGAAATGATTGCAATCTTATCACCCCCTTTAAATGTAAGACAAGAAATGTTTTAAGTATATGCCTGATTACCTGCCTGCTAAAAAAATAAGAAACATCTTGCCCACGCCCGTCTCTCTCTATTGTCTTTATAATACATTAAAAAAAAACACATACTTAGATAATATTCCCATGTTCCCAATGCGTACTTATCCATACATAATCGTATAAGTTAATTAATTATAATTACTGTTTGTGCTAAAAACCAATACCTACACTAAGACTCATTGTATTTCGTTCGTATCTTAATAAGCAGAGGAAAATGTTTGAATTTTAAAATTACCATAACAATATTGTTTCTAGGAACATCGAATTACTAATAGATTGAATAAACCATTATTTGCTACAAAAATATTATGATAACGCTTTTGGCGACGTCTATACAGGAGACATAACCTGTGACTTTACAAAAGTTCGCAGACAAAATAGACGAAATTACAGCATCATTTATAAACTTGTTTATTTAGTAAGTGTGCATACACACGAGCCACACGAGTGTCGGCGAACATGCCGCTCGTGTATTTAAGCCACCGTACTCAAATAAACGAGCGGCGATTGTCGGCGACAGCCGGCATGCGTTGTCGGCTGTTGTCGGTTGCTGCCGACACGCGTCGACACTTGCAGTTGCCTCTGTCGTCGCGGCGTGTCGCTTGTGTGTATGCACACTAAGTTCACGTGAAAGGGATATTCAATACAAGACTCAAGTCGACAGCAATAATTTTGTGTTTTCTGTGAGTTCGTTGGTAACTGCTAAACTTACGCCTACAAAATACCGCGCAATAAATGCCTCTTCAGTATACCCCGCCTCATAGAGTAACACTAACCTAATGGTACCTCTTACCCCGTGTAAAGAAACCTGCTATTAGAAGATAGACAGACAGGCTTTGACGGATTAAGCCTGTGTCCCCAGTAGGTAGGCAAACTGTAAGCAGCCGACTGAGTGAGTAAAATGAGCGTGAAGTGAGCGTAAAGTGAGCGCAAAACTAGCAAACTGTGGACACTCCATTTCAAATATATGGAAGGGCGTACTAAACCGATACGCCGCAAACTCAGTCGGCCTCTTAACAGTTTGCCTACTGGGAACACAGCCTAAAGGTCATCATCATCATCCTCCTCAATCCTGCGGGGTAACTGCGTAACACACTAACAGTAGCAATGACTTTCATTTTGACAGTTCAACAACATTCATTGCGTCAATTACGTTATTGGGGGGCAAATTATTCGAACTTATGAAGCAATGGATTAGCAATATCACAAAATGATTCACATTGTGATTGATAATGTGTTACGCAATTATGACACTGGTTATACCCCATCTAATTGGGGCGTGTGCGGCATGTCTTTTATGAAAAACACAACACAAACGGTGTAAACAGAGATGTTGGCAGCTATATGGAAGACCATATAGATGCCAACATCTCTGTTTACACCCCCTTTCTAGCTTTCAGCCATCGTTTCCCTCTACTAATATACTTGTATAATCCAAACTTTTGGGGCCACAGTTTTAACTTGATAACAATACCTACTCATGTTTTGTTTTTTTTTTTTTTTATTTCAGTTTTATTGGGTATGCGTGTCATTTACACGTGCGGTCATCGATGAACAGCAGCGTGGATTTCTTTGAAAGTCTGATAGACGAAGATGGGCGCTTCGCCGAGTTAAATTGTCAAGAGCCTTCGCGAGGCTACCGGCCACGACAACGACAGTTACCTCAAGGTAGATAAAGTTTTCGCTGTAAGTAAATGAAAAAAAAACCACAACCCACCTCCAAAAAAACACTACAAAATGAAAAATAACTTCAATTTCGAAAGTCGGTGTCGTTGGTTCCGCATTTTCTTTTATTCACACCGACTTCCAAAATTAAAGTTATTTTTCACTTTGTAGTGTTTTTTTGGAAGTCGGTTGTTTTTTTTTTGTAAAAAGTTTTTTATTTTTCACTTTTTAGTGGGCCAGTTTGTAACTTATCTAAGTTACAATAGCCTAATCTCAACTGCTCATCACCTTTTACAAAACATTGATTTTCCCGATGCAGGTACGTTATTTGTTTAGGAGTTAAAAACCAGGAGAACTGGATCTGATTGAGAAGTCACCATCAGCTCCACTTCACGATACGCATTGTGCTTAGCAACCGCATTAAAGTACCTAATCGAATTGCAACCCGTGAAATATTTATTATTGAGTAGTTCCGACGGCCATCTGTGGTCTTCATCATCAGTTCCACTTCACCGAATGGTGCTTTCTGAGAGCAAATGCAAGAGTTACTATGAAAAATATCCAAATCTCTATAGGTGTGCCTACAAAATTTGAGGGTTTCCCTCGATTTCCATGGGATTCCCTCATCAGATTCCGATTTCGTGACAATGGGACCACCTCGGGAGCATACCCTTTCAAATAAAAAAAGAATTTTGAAAATCCGTCGACAATTGGCGGAGTATTCGATGAACAAACATACAAAAAAAAAAACATACAAACATCCGAACATAGTACCTCCTCCTTTTTGTGAAGTCGGTGAAAAAGACATGACGTTGAACAAGAACGTCCTTGTTGTTGTACATTTGTAAACAAGAAACCTACCACAGCGCAAGAAACAAGTTGAAATGAAAATAAAAAGGAGTGTTTATTTTACAAAAATAAAAAGTTCGTAATGTCACGTAATGTTTCCGAACGTAAGAAATGTCACTGGCCATTCTCTGGCATGCGCGCCGCGGCGACCTCGGTTAAGTCCCAGTGTTGCCCTACCTAAAGAAAACCAACCAACTGTGCGTTTTATTAACAGTTATGAGAGTGTTCAACCAATTGTTTTCGTTTGAAAGGGAAAATGCTAATGGGCCTCATGAATTTTAATATCAGCATCACCATCCTTCCATCAACAGCCTTTGTTTACTGCATGTAAATTCTGTTTTATCTTAGTCTTTCACAGAATGTGGAATAACAATAAGCTAGGTTTTGAAGTTTTAAGTTTTTTTTGGTCTTACCTAACCCACTTACAGCGAGCGGAGCACTGCCTATTATAATAAATAATTAAAAATCTAGTCCATTTCTTAAACAGGGTTATTGGAAAAACACCAACAACCTCTTAAGAGGTAATTATACTCATAATTATGAACAACTTTTACTATGGGACCAAACCCGAAATCGCGAAAATAATATCAGCTGTTTCCTACATAATGACGAGTTATACGAAGGGAACAGCTGATTTTTTTTTTCGCGATTTCAGGTTTGGTCCTACAGTAAAAGTTGTTCATTATGATGAGTACAATGTCCTCCTAAGAGGTTGTCGGTGTTTTTCCAATAACCCTGTATATAAATATGTAAAAAAAATATTAAATAAAATAATACTTAATACCATACATGCAAAATTACAAAAAAAAAAAAAACAGGAATTTGTAAATAGATAATTAGTGGTAAGTTTACATACATTTCATTTTATTATATTCATAATTTTTTTTGAAAATTAATATATTACAAAAAATACGGCCAAGATTTTATCAATAAAAGTAAAATCAATATCTTTCCGGTACAATATTTAACTTTTCGTACGTTTTCCATGTCTGCGATATGACAACACTGTCTTTTCCGCTTACCAGCAAACAAAATGGCTGACGTCAGTGCCTAGAAGCTCGCGGCCCAAATGTTTGCGATAGAATTTTAAAATATTGTGAGGTCACATAATCACAATGTCGAATTTGTGTTCAAGAATCGTTTCAAAACCTCCGAAAAGGTTACAGGACAGTATCCCTAGCATGTCTGTAGCGCAAACAAACGCTTGGATGAATGGTGAGCTTGTGGAGCATTGTAAATATTGATTTATTCATGTGTCAATTTAAATAAGTGTTTTTAAATGATTGTAGAGGTCAACAAATAGGTTAATTATGGTTATTTGGTTTAACAAATATAGTTCTGTGTCATGGTTCGCAAGATTTAATTTAGCTCGCGACCTAATTTCTGTTGTATTTATAGCTTGTCGATATTATTAATTTACGGGATGCTGTTTATGTGTTTCCAGCTGAGAATATCAACAATGGTGGCGGTCTGTCGCTGTCCCCACCACACACGGTGTCGCAGCGTGAGACGGGTACGCAGGTTTCTCAGTGCTACAGTGGGCCGCCGTCTCCGTGCGGGTCCGCGAGCGCTACGCCTTCCCCCACGACCTCCCCGGCCCCGCCGCCGGGCACCGCCACTCTAGACCCTAATTGGCAAGCTACTAAACCCACAGTACGGGAGAGAAATGCAGCTATGTTCAATAATCAACTCATGTCGGACATCACATTCATTGTAGGAGGACCCGGTATGTATAACTTTAAATGATTGTTTTCTTAAGGTTTTCAATTATTGTATAACCTGTTTATTTTAGTGATAATTTTGAATACCTATTGAGGAAAATGGGTTTTTAATTCATCATTCATTATATGTTATGATTCTTTTGTTATTCATTTTATCAGTCTAGCTTCCCCACATAATGTACACTCATGATTATAAAAATATTAACATGTGACTTTATTTATATTCCAGGCCACTCTCAGATAATACCCGCTCACAAATATGTATTAGCTACTGCCAGCTCTGTATTCTACGCCATGTTCTATGGAGGGCTCGCTGAATGCAAGCAAGAGATTGAAGTTCCTGATGTTGAACCATCTGCTTTTCTTACACTTCTCAAGTGAGTTTTTTACTTATCACTTTAAAAGTTTTGAAACTGTCAAGATCAGCATGTTTTTAGGTCTTTATGCATTTATTGTTATTGTTTCAGGTACATTTACTGTGATGAAATTCAACTAGAAGCAGATACAGTATTATCAACACTTTATGTTGCCAAAAAATACATTGTTCCACATTTGGCTAAAGCCTGTGTCAATTATTTGGAAACTAGTCTAACAGCAAAGAATGCATGCCTGCTTCTCAGCCAGTCACGTCTCTTTGAGGAACCAGAACTGATGCAGAGATGCTGGGAAGTGATAGATGCCCAGGTATGTGAATCTACTGAGAATCTCACCACAATGTGTCTCGAACAATCATCGTCCTACAGCAGTATTTTGATGGAGCTATCAGAATCGTCCAGTCGAAATTTTTCTAGTCCAGAAAGCATGGAAAATGTCCATAGTATTTACAATTAATAATTGTAATTCTATTCAACCCATTACTGACTGATCTTCTGACCAATAAGTTATTTTATCAAATTGGCGACTTTCTTAGATTTTGTTGTAAAAGTTTTCTGTCAGACTTCTCTCAAAATTATTGACACAAACTATCTAAATTAACTAAAAAATATCTTTTGTGCCACAAAAATGCATTTGTATACTCAATTTTAGGTTGTGATTTAGGCTTAAGGGTGTAATGCTATACATATTATACTTTATTTTATGTAAATAGATGTTATTACTTTACATTCCAATAAGCTCTCTCTGTGTATTTCTAGTCATGTTCATATTATACAAGATATAGATTAACTGCAATACAGTTTGCTTGAATTAGTATGCAATGGTATGTTTTCCATACATTATGAATGTTGTGTAATGCATCTAATTGTTTAAATAGCAAATTTTGTAATATTTATAATGTAATAAAAGAATATCAATCTGAATAAAGTATTGTACAAATTGTATTGCAGTTTCAATAATCCTTCACCTTCTATATCAAATATTGTTTTATTTTAGGCAGAGATGGCCCTGACGTCAGAAGGCTTTGTTGATATTGATGTGTCAACATTAGAATCAGTATTAGCGAGGGAAACACTCAATTGCAAGGAGATCAACTTATTTGAGGCAGCTTTAGCTTGGGCACATGCTGAATGTGTGCGAAGAGATATAGACCCTACTCCAACAAACAAAAGAGTCATGTTGGGAGGTGCTATATACTTGATAAGGTTTCCCACCATGTCGTTAGAGGAGTTTGCTAACAGTGCAGCTCAGATTGGCATTTTAACTCCACAAGAGACAATTGATATATTTTTACACTTTACTGCATCAAGCAAACCACAATTATCTTATCCAATAAAAACGAGAGCAGGACTGAAAGCTCAGGTAATTACTTCTTGGATGCTTAATCAGATTAAAATTTATTGATAGAAAATAGAATGTTTTACTGAATAAAATCTTTTTATTGCATTACAGATTTGTCACAGATTCCAGTCATGTGCCTACAGGAGCAATCAGTGGAGGTACCGCGGCAGATGTGACTCAATACAGTTTTGTGTGGACAAGAGAATATTTGTCGTCGGTTTTGGACTTTATGGATCCTCAAATGGGGCAGCTGATTATAATGTTAAGATTGAACTGAAACGCCTGGGCAGAGTGCTGGCAGAGAACAACACAAAGTTCTTCTCAGATGGATCAAGTAACACTTTCCATGTGTACTTTGAAAATCCAATACAAATTGAGCCAGAGTGCTTCTACACTGCTTCGGCGATACTAGATGGGAGTGAATTAAGTTATTTTGGACAAGAAGGGTTAAGTGAAGTGTATATGGGAACAGTGACTTTTCAGTTCCATTGTTCTTCTGAGAGTACTAATGGTACAGGAGTGCAGGGAGGACAGATCCCAGAACTGATATATTACGGACCCACAGTCAACACTTCAATGGCCAACACAACCACTAATGAGGACTGACAGTTGACTAGATCTCGCCCCTATAACTATTATTCCGTATAGTAAGATCGGAACACTTAGAAACTCAGTAATATTTGATCGAAAATCTAAATTAAAATTCTATTATAGGTACTTAACCATTCCCAAATGTTAAAATTGTTATGTTGGAAAACTTTAAAGTTCTTGTGTATATTGTTGAACTTGACTAGCAATTAAGATACGTACCTTAAGATTGTGATATGGGTGTCGTAATAGCTCTCTATAAATCAATAGGTTCTAGACCTATCATGATACAAATTCATTGCAATATATATAGTTATTACTTAATAATTAAATGTTGTTTGTTTTTCCTTGACCTATTAATTAATAATTATCATTATGGTTAATAATGCAAGGGTTTAGGATCCCATCTCATTAGAAGTCTTAAGAGCGATGCTTGGAAATATTTCAGTCTTTCTTTAAATTTAAAACATTAATTCTGCAAGATTGTGGCTTATACGACTGGACAAAACATCGAGATTCCTTTATTATTTATGTAAAACTTCCAAAGTAAACTCTAAATGATGGCAAAAACTGCATCAAAACCCGTTTCGTAGTTTAGAAGAACAACGCGGCCACACAGACACATGAAAAGCGGCTTTAATTTATAATAACACTAGCTGACCCGGCGAATTTCGTACCGCCATCTATCGAAATAAGACAATCTGTTCTCAAGATATCAAAAAAGCCGTTCCATACAAAATTATCTTTTTCTTTTTTCGTGAATTTTTCCCTATGTTTTAATGTAGTTATTCTGCTATTCGGGGCGAAGACAAATCCAACAAATCGAAGATCATAAAAATCGGTCCAACCGTTCTTGAGTTATAAATGGTGTAAACTATGTTATAACTATGTTACAACTAAATGTTGTAACTAAAACTGCATTTGGTAGCACAATTCTTGAGGAAGGCTTTCAGACTATTTAAAATCACGCTATTACCCTCAGGAGCCGAGTACGGACGGAACAGCTCGACGATATGGCTGTTTTTTTGTGTGTTCGTATTTGTCAGGACGAAACAATTTTATTGGAAAATCCATCACAGGCGACACTGGGCACGAACAGCTAGTAAGTTAAGAAAAACTAGTGTACTTACCAGTAGGTGGTATGTTGATGCACAATGTTCTCGACAGCTTGAAGTATGTGCGGCCTACTTGATAGCAGCAAATTGGTACTGCGTCACTCACATCAATCAAGAGATCTGTGGTGCTTTGTTCAGGAAGTTAGAGAACATCCAAACATCTTCACAAACACTTTTCTTAGGTACGTTTTTTTTACAATTTGCAGGTCAGTATCAGATAGTAAAAAAAAAGGGTTGGAAAAAAAAAACAGTTTTTTTATACAAAGTGTTAATGAAATAACCCAAAACCTCGGACACCCCAACCGATTTTTATATTAATAAATTGATATGACATATAATTATTTATGTTCAAAAATTATAGTAAAAGATGTTTGTGAATGTTGTTGTCGCGCTACTTCTTACAAATTCGTAGGTCTATCGCCGCCGGCGCGCCTCCCGGCCTCGGCGCCAGCTCTAGCACCCCCTCTCCTCACCCTCGCTGTTTGTTTTCATTGCGTTGGACAGTAGCGTACAGCGTCGTTAAAAAATATTAGACACGGCATGACAAATAATTATTTTTTGGAAAAAATAACCCATATTAAAAATTATTGTATTCGATTTTGCTGCCGATTCTAAACAAACTAGTTTCAGGTTTTGGGTTATTTCATTAACACATTGTATATTTTACTAGCGGCCCGTCCCGGCTTCGCACGGGTGGAAAAAAAGGCCTATATTAATCAGTGATAATGTAGCATTCAAATGGTGAAAGAATTTTTAAAATCGGTCTAGTACTTTTTGAGCCAATTCGTTACAAACATACTTACATACAAATCTTTCCTCTTTATAATATTAGTATAGATAAAGATAAAACACAGTTCAAAATGTTTAAAACTAGTGTTTTTTTTTTTTACTTTTTACCTTTAGGCATCAATTTCAAATCAATTATAGCGAATAATAATCCATTTCTAAACTATTTCCTAATTGTAATTAACATTACTAAAAATTAACAAAACGATAAATATTTACTTTTTGTTGCGTATCTCTAATCTAATTATTAAAAAATATTATTAATCAATACAAAACACTTTACATACACCTTGTATGTAGAGAGAGAGCGGGGAATACCCACTAAACCAGTGAATTACTTACTTTCGACGGCCGACATAGGGACTTTTTAATTAATTATTAAAATTGTCACTGTTTTTGATAGAATAAATTACTTCAAAAGAACATGTTATAATTTCAATTCCAAATTCCTTATCTTATCTTCTATACTAATATTATAAAGCTGAAGAGTTTGTTTGTTTGTTTGAACGCGTTAATCTCAGGAACTACTGGTCCGATTTGAAAAACTCTTTCAGTGTTAGATAGCCCATTCATCGAGGAAGGCTATATATCATCACGATTTTTTTCCTATTGAGAGCTTCCGCTGCGTGCGCTGCGTAAACGGTTAAAGTTTCGCAAAAATCATATGACAGAATTGTTCCCCTTTAAAAGCTTAAAAAAAAGTCCGCGACAGCATATGTCTATCTTTTAAGGTTAGCTCACTATAACCTCTTTTATGCCAACCAAATTTGTTCTAAAATAATGCATTATTTGCGAAGGTGTTTTTATAAACATGGTATTAATCCTTATCCAAATAAATACGTTATTCATCACATGTATTTAATTTTGAACAAAATTGCCTCTGACATCATTTGATTTCAATGTATATCTTAGGAGATATCATAGTTTTGAAATAATACTAATAATAAAGCTGAAGAGTTTGTTTGTTTGAAACACGGTTTAAAAGCTCTAAATCTCTGGAAGTATTGGTCGCACATATAAAAATGTTTTTGCGTTTGATAGCCCAGTTCTTTAGGAAGGCTATAACTTGACGCTAGGACCCTTAGGAGTTGAGCAAAAAGAAAAAAAGTCTGACGTTTTCGCCAAACGAAAACGAAGTAATAGCGCAGGCCGGCGACACGTTGCGACGGGGTGGGTCGGGGAAACAAAAAAAATTTACGCGGACGTAGTCGCGGGCAGAAGCTAGTAATTAATAATTTAAATAAAAATACAACAAAGCCTCAACTTGTAAATTTATTTTAAGCTATTTAGAGTCCTACATATTTATTCGTTTGGATTTATTTCAATTAATTTGCAAAGAAAGGTAGTTTTAAACCCTGTTTTTTTCTTCATGTTTTAAACATTGTTTAAAACTTGTTTTAAACTATGTTTTGAAACACTTAATAAAAAACATAGTTTTATTTCAAACTATTTTAAACACTGTTTTTTTAAAACAACTTGTTTTAATCACAAATATTTATTTATAACAAATGTTTATTTGTAATAAATATTTATTTGTAATAAATATTTGCCCGCCACTTTGTACGCGTGAATTTTTTTGTTCCCCCGACCCATCCCGTCGCATCGCATCGCTTGCCTGCGCTATTACTTCGTTTTCGCTTAAAATTTCTGATTTTTTTTCTTTTTACTCAACTCCTAAGGGTCCTAGCGTGATGTCTAACAGCCTATACCTATAGCCTTCCTCAAGAATCTGGCTATTAAAGGCAAAAAGATTTTTATAAATCCGACCGATACTTCCAGAGATTTTAAAGCTCTCAAACAAACTCTTCAGCTTTATTATTAGTATTATTTTAAAACTAAGATATCTCCTAAGATATTCATTGAAATCAAATCGCACACCTAGATCTAAACAGCGATAACCTAAAAAAACACTTTTTTCAGAAAAGTGATTACCGTCTCCCAGGAGGAGTTTTCTGTACTGATCAATGGTTTTTAAATGCAGATAGAAGAATGATGTTAGAAGAATTTTGTGTTTTAATCGTGCAGTGAGTTAAGGAAGTCGGTGGTACGCATAACTCAAAATTTCCAGTTATCTCTCTTTAGATCTAAGTGTGCGAAATGATGTCAAATTGTCAAGAGTAATTTTGTTCAAAATTAAATACTTGTGATGAATAACGTGTTTATTTGGATAATTATGGATTAATATCATGTTTATAAAAACACCTTCGCAAATAATGCATTATTTGCATTTAGATCAAATTTGATTACTTATCATAAAAAAGGATATAGTGAGTCAACCTTAAGACGCTGATAAGACCGAAATAGGCTTGTCTCAAACAATTTTTTAGCCAAATCTGTACAGTTTGTAACGGCGAAAAAAATATATGTTAATCTTGAACATATTTCTGAGAACCTGGTTGTCTTCAAAACACGTTTTTGAAAAGTTTTCTCGATACAAAAAAATAGTAAACTAACCTCTTAAAATGATCTTCTAATAAAAATATCTGTATTACTCATCAACGTACGTTGGTAAAATTTATAACAATAACGTATCATATTTCAATACAGAACTTGGTTGTTTTTTATTTTTGAATACTCAACTTATATAAAAGTAATTAATTATTTTATGATATGTATAAAGTTAGGAGCGTCGCGTCATCGCGCTTCTCTTTCTTATGTATGCAGTTCGACAGTGATCGCATAGACGCGCTGCTAGACGGACGTATGTCGCTTTGCCCCGCAGTCCCGCTATCCGTTCGTTTAATATTTTGTTGTTTGACAACTTATTTTATTATGTTTTTATAACTACAATACATTGTAAAAATATTGGCACGTAAACATATTTGTATAGGATATTTTATAAGTTGCACATAATTATAGGTCTAAGTTGTGTAAATATTTTCTGTGCAAAATGGGAAGCAAACAAAAATGCCGAAGCCAGCAAAAAAAGCGCTTTTAAGCTAATAAACAAAAATATCTCATGGAAGTAGTAAAATAAGTAATTTTTTTATAATGTAATATTGAAAAAACAAGTACACGAACAAAAATGAAATTATAATTAAATAGGTACTTTAAAGGCTATTTTGTACAACCCATAGCGCAAATTCGTTAACAATGATAATGCATGGTTGGTCTAGTGGTATTAGCATAGGTTCTGGCGAACTAGTTTAGAGTTCGTAACCAAGCCAAGTCTTACAGAATTTGAATAGGATCCATTTTTTATTTTGTAATTTTAGGAAATTCATTGTTTTATTTTTATATTTAAAAAAAAATATATTTATTCAGTAAAAAGAGACGTTTGGTGAACAGTTCAGAAGTAGGTGAAGCTTCGAACAGAACCTTATCACTAAAGCATAAGGTTCAAAGTTGATTGGAAAAATTTGACACTTTCAGGTAGCTTGATGTGCTGGCATCTGTACTTATTACAAACTTACTGGTGAAAAACAATTTCCGAAGCTTCACCTGCTTCTAAACTGTTCGCCAAACGTCTCTTTTTACTGTAAAGAAAATTAATAATTAAAATATTTATATGTATATATATTTTTTTTTTATATAAAAATAAATATAAAAAAATGAAAATTTCCTCAAAATTACAAATAAATAAAAAAAAGAAACCATTTCGAATTTGCTAAAAATTCTCCCGGGTACGAACTCGGAACTTGCTCTTTTGAACTTATGCTAATACCTCTAGACCAACCTAGCGTTATCATTGTAGTCGAATTTACGCTATGGGTTGTACAAAAATTTAATTTTTGTTCTCATACCTATTTTGTCAATATTACCACGGTATAATTATATGCAGTATTCTATCTTCATACAAACGGACGATGCGCGAGCTATGCCTACGCGCCTCAATCTCGGCATTCGCTCGGCAGGCAGACAGTCGCGACTGTGCCGCAGTGACGAACGGTCGGTGTGTTGTTTTTTTAACTATAACCGCGCGATTTTTTCACTACAAATAAGTTCAAGTACATATTTAATATGACGAGTAGGATATATTGTGCTGTTTTTGGTTGCATGAATTCGTCCAGGGATAACTTTTTTTAGATTATCTGGAAATTTTGAAAGGTAAGACTATAAAATAATTTTACTTACTAGTAGGTAGGTACATAATGTGTCTTTTTAATGGATAAGTATTTCCTTTTATCTCCCGAAAAAAACGATGTCTGGTGTAAAGTGAATAGAGTAAAGGAAAGTGATTGACAAGAGTGAAATAGGTAGTTATAGGCGGTTCATGAATCATGATACGGTAGGTACTTACGCTTGTGTTAGAAACCTCGGGGCATGTGTGTTTTGTTTTGTTAGTTTGTATAATTCAAAGTAAAGACGTGGTATTTTATTATTAATAATAGTTGTTTATTGTACTGTGTGTATGAATAATACTAGAAAAAAATAAATTTGACCGTCTGTCTGTCACTAAATAGTTGAAATTTTCTCAGATTAAGTATTTCGGCTGCTGCTATAACAACAATTATACCACAAAAAACCGTTTTTTTTTTCTCGGTATTAATAACGACAACAACAGCTAGACTCATGAGATATTCACAGAATATTTAGATGTTTGAGAGGGTTGTGATTTTAAAACATTCGTAGCCAGCTGTTCAGCTTGGCATTGGTGACCAAAGAATTTTTGTTTTGAGTTGTTGCGAGTTGTAGGTACCTAATTTATAGAGACGTTAATAAGCTGAGATAAAAAGTTATTAAAATTACTCGTCAGCTGTTTCTTGCATTGTAGTTGAGTAGCTAAAAGAAGTTGAAGTTGTTGTTGGTTGAAGTTTGTAAAGATCGGAGTTTTGTAACGCAGCAGTAAGGCGACAGCAGATTTTTTTTTCCCTATAAAAAAAAACAACATGCATTTTTATTGAACACTTCCTATTCAATTCACAAAGTACTTATTTTATTTTTTTATATAAAATAAAGTATATTACAATCACAAAACTAAATGGAAACGCAAAGTAGGCAAATGTGATTCAAATGCTGGAGGCGGGCAGCCCTATCGCATGTTTACGTACCGCGCGGCTGTAGGCATTTATGTCCAAGATACAGCCGAGTTACAATACTGTATATAATTATACTGTGATATTACATTATAAAAATTACTTACTTTACTACTTCCATGAGATGTTTTTGTTTATTATTATAGAAGCGCTTTTTTGCTGGCCTCCGGCTAGGGAATGCAATCCGGACTATCCGTAATCCGAAATATCCGGATATCCGCCCATTTTTACTCGACTTGTAAATCCGGATTCGAAAATCAAATCCGCGGATTTTCTGAATAATAAGAAATTGTAATTTGCAATTACTTTATCACGTGGGACGCGAGTGCGTCCTTGATCGGATCGTTCCGTTCATTCGACGACAGCGACGAGCGAGAGAAACATCTTTGTGCGCGCAATCGGATTAGACCGGTGATTTCGTACGTAAGTAGATAAAATAATTATCTATATTCATTGTTCTTTAATTCTATGGTTTAAGACATTTATTTCTTTAAAATATAGTACAATTATTCACTTACAATGAGAAACATTTATTGCATAGGTACATATTATAAATGTTTCTTGGAAAGAGTATCTGATTCGAATCGGTACCTATGAACTTAGAAGTAGGTACAATATTGATTTAGTGTAACACTCTTAGTACAATAACGCCTTTCTTTTTTTTTTGTATGTCAATATGAATGGTTTTAGTTTAAAAGTAAAATATTGAGTTATTAAATAAGGTAGATATAATTACGTAACTTGAATATGTGAATTTTAATCAGTGTAGGTATAGAAATAAAATTAGTGTAAAAAGATAGATATATATTTAAAAACTAATATACAAAAGGATTCGATTCAATAGGGCAAGAAGTTTAGGAAATATAGGGTTGTAAAGTGAACTTAATATTCTAAGATAGTTTTTTGTTATGTGCAATATAATTATTTAATAAGTTATTAAATACAGCAAGCGCTACTTCGCCTTTAGACATGCTATCGCAACAAAGTCAGCCTGTATGTCGCATAGTAAAGTCTCTTCACCTCTTCGATACAACCTTATTTTTAGTATATTATGCGAAATCTTAAAAGGGATCATTGTACTCATCATTATGAACAACTTTTACTATGAGAGCAACCCTGAAATCGCGAAAAAAAAAATCTGTTCAGTTCCATGCATTATGTTGAGTTATCCTTACTTCCTTACTAATATTATAAAAGCGAAATTGAGTTTGTTTGTTACGTCTTCAGGCCTAAATGGCAAAACCGATTTTGATTCATTTTGGTACAGAGATAGTTGGGAGTTTGGAACCCTGGAGACGGACATAGGCTAATTTTTTTTAAAGTAATAAACGCGGGTGAAGCCGCGAGTAAAAGCTAGTACGAACATAAATGTATGGATCAGTAGATGCTTATATACTAAACATACTTTCATAAAATAAAAATAAGGTCCACGCCTGCTATCAGCTATGCGCCTAAATTTCGCCTTCACCTTACGCCGCGGCCGTTTGTGTATAATTCACGCCGGAATTTGTAAATTGCATTTGGTTATATTGCATAATAATGCTCATTTGTTTCAGTATAAACTATAGACTATGGATTTCAAAGAATATTCCAAAAAATCTGGCGATGCATCAAGTGTATGGGCTCATTTCTTAAGATCGTCGAATGGCTCGGAAGCAAAATGCAAAATTTGTCAACGAATTTTTAAGATTAAAGGCAGTACATCAACCTTACACAATCACCTTAACAATTGTCATGCCATAATTCGGCCTTCTACTGCTACGACGAGTAGCAACAATGGTGATGAAATGTCTATTATCAAACGACCAAAAATGACTGATTATTACAAAAGTGAAGATTCACTAGAATATGTTATTGCGAGAATGGTATCTTTAGATGGAATTGCTTTTAAGCTGTTTTGCACATCTGAGGACCTAAAAAAACTACTCCGTAAAGGAGGTTATACAAAATTGCCAAGTTCCCCAAATACAATCAAAAATATTGTTATGGGAGTTTATGAAGATGAACAAAAGAGACTGAAGCAAGAAATTCATCAAATAAAAATTTGGTTTGACGTTCGACGAATGGACCTCTGTTAACAACCACCGCTACATAAATATTAATATACATAACAGATCCTTCAAACGTGGCTTTTTTCGCAACATGGGTTTGATTCGAATATATGGATCTATGCCATCTGAGCTGTGCATTTCTTTGATACGGACTAGATTGGCTTTATACGATCTCACTTTAGATGACTGTGATGTTCTTAGCATGACCACAGATGGAGCGAGTGTGATGTGCAAAGTAGGACGTCTTTTGCCCATATTTCATCAAATATGTCTAGCTCATGGGATACATTTAGGTATATGTGATGTGTTATACAGCAAAAACCATTGCCATTTACCGTCGCAGTCGGTTAATGATCTGCTCCCTTCATTAAATACAGATATTGGTGTTTCATCTGAAGACGAAGAAGAGTCAGTTATAGAAGGCGAATTTCTCGTTGAAAGAGCTGGATCTGCTTCTCCATTAAACTTAGACTTTCGAAGCATTTTAAAAAAAGTTAGGACAACAGTAAAACTCTTTAGAAATTCTCCGACTAAAAACGATTCTGTCTTACAAAAGTATGTCCAAAATGAATTTGGGAAAGAACTTGTACTGTTGCTTGACTGCAAGACACGGTGGAGTAGTATAGCCACGATGCTAGAAAGATTTATTAAATTAAAAACCTGTATTCAAAAGTCATTACTGGATTTAAAAAGCGATATCCACTTCACTGATGAAGAGTTTAACTTAATCCAAGATCTGCAAATGTCTTTAGATATTGTTAAAGCGACTGTGGAAGCTTTGTGCAGAAGAGACGCAACTCTGATCACTGCTGATACTACACTGAAACTGATGATCGAAAGTTTGGAGAAAAAAGAAGGAAATCTCACAAAAAGTGTTTCTGACGCCTTAAAAAAAAGGGTTAAAGAACGACGCTTACATTGTGTCGCAGGTACAATGCTTTATCTCCACAATCCGCGTGAATTTTCTAACTCACCCTCTGATGAAGTATTTTATAAGCCATCTAAGGCAGAAATAGAAGAAGTAATTTGCAGAACTGTAGAAAGCCGTATTAATCCTATAGAAGTGTCTGTTGAATCACATAAAACTATTTCCAGAGAACAAGAGTCTTTAGATCAAGAAATGAGTTTTCGAGAGAGATTAGTATTTGAGTTAAACAAAATCAACAAGGCTGGAGAAGAAAATGTGCTTATCAGCCGGAAGCCTGAAACTGATATTCCCAGTTTAGTGCGAGTGGAGATGGCGTTATTCGAGGATAGTGGTTCACGAGGACGATATTTGGAGGCCGCTTACAAGCATCTTCAATGCATTCCCCCAACAAGCGTTGAATCAGAGCGTGCTTTTTCTGCAGCAGGAATTATGTGTAACCGAATTCGCAGCAGGTTAAACGATAGCACTTTAGATGCTTTATTATTTTTGAGGTCACATTTTATGTCTCATAGAATAACATAGTCTTTTTTTAAATTAAGTTGATTAAAGTGAAGTTAAATTATTTTGTTACCTTTGTTATGTTATTAATTTGTCAAGAAGTCAATTATTTATGTTTACCAGAATTTTTTACTTTTAATTGTTTTAGTAACGTTACTCAGCTGACAGCTCACGAGTCACAGACTGATTATTTTAATAATGCGGATTATTTTCGTGTGTAATGTTTAATAATTTGAGAAGAAGTTTATTAATTTATCTTTATTTTTGATCTCCAAAGTTTATTTTAATTTGTGCTTATTATTTTAATAACGTTACTCAGCTAACAGCTCACGAAGTCACGAGTCATAGACTGATTATTTTAATAATGCGGATTATTTTCGTGTGTAATGTTTAATAATTTGAGAAGAAGTTTTAATAGTGTTTATTTTTGATCTCCAAAGTTTATTTTAATTTGTACTTATTATTATTTTGATTTGAAATTGAATAATTACAAATATCAAAAACAAAATAAAAATGGTATGATTTGATTTTCCAGTGTTTTTATTTTAATCCATTTACACAAATATAAGAAACATCATATTAATAAACTGATATAAGTAGATATGTTTATTTTCATGAAAAATCCGTAAAATCCGGATAATCCGGACTGGACCAAAAATCCGTTCTTAATAATCCGGATTTTAAAACAGGACGGATTTGCATTCTCTACCTCCGGCATTTATGTTTGTTTCCCATTTTACACAGAAAATATTTACACAACTTAGAACTATATGTAGGTACCTGTACAACTTATAAAATAACTTATACAATATGTACCTGTACAACTTATAAAATCACCTATACAAATGTCTACGTACTAATGCTAATATTTTTACAATTTATTGTAGCTAAAAGAACAAAATAAAATAAGTTCTCAAAAACAAAATATTAAATGAAACATAAGAAAGAGAAGCGCGATGACGCGACGCTCGTAACTTTATACAAACCAAAAAATAATTAATTACTTAAAAATAGGTCGAGTAGTCAAAAATAAAAAACAACCAAGTTCTGTATTTAAATATGATACGTTATTGTTATAAATTTTACCAATGTACGTTGATAATTAATAGAGATATTTTTGTTAAAAGATCATTTTAAGAGGTTAGTTTACCATTTTATTGTATCGAGAAAACTTTTCAAAAACCTGTTTTGAATACAACAGGGTTCTCAGAAATATGTTCAAGATTAACATATATTTTTACGCCGTCACAAACTGTATAGATTTGGCTAAAAAATTGTTTGAGACAAGCCTATTTGGTTCTTGTCAGCGTTTAATTCAGTGTAAATAGTTAAAAAAAATCAGTGTAAATACTTAAAATAATTTTAAAAAAGGGGTAAATATATTCATTTGTTTTTTTAATCGCCTTGTCTAATTTGATTTTAGCACTTCATACAGAACAATAAATATATAAGAGCGCCCTCTATTGGTTCATTGGTAATTATTATTGACCGCGTCACTTTGTTTCATCCTTGGTAGTTCGCTGTATCACATCCTTTTAAGAATGGCGCTAGGATATCGGAGAAATAGTGGGCGTGGCTAAAAATACCTAAACATCGGAGCTCAATATTGGATTTCAGCGTCTTAAAGATAGACGTATGCTGTCGCGAACTTGTTTTTTTGAACTTTTAAAGGGGTACAATTCCGCCATATATGATTTTTGCGTAACTTTAGCCGTTTACGCAGCGTACGCAACCGAAGCTCTCAAAAGGAATAATTTTTCCCGTTTTTGCAACAATTTTCATTGATGCTCTGCTCCTATTGGCCGTGGCGTGATGTTATATAGCCTATAACCTTCCTCGATAAATAGACTATCCAGCACAAAAATAATTTTTCAGATCGATCCAGTAGTTTCGGAGCCTATTCACTTCTAACAAACAAATCTTTCCTCTTTATAGATTTATCCTACTAATAATATAAACTAGCTTCTGCTCGCGACTTCGTCCGCGTAATTTTTTTTGTTTCCCACCCCGTCGCCGGCCTGCGCTATTGCTTCGTTTTCGCTTAGCGAAAACTTCAGATTTTTTTCTTTTTGCTCAACTCCTAAGGGTCCTAGCGTCAAGTTTAATAGCACATAGCCTTCCTCAAGAATTGGGCTATCAAAGGCAAAAATATTTTTATAAATCCGACCAATACTTCCAGAGATTTAGAGCTTTCAATCAAACAAACTCTTCAGCTTTATTATTAGTATTATTTTAAAACTATGATATCTCCTAAGATATTCATTGAAATCAAATGATGTCAAGGGCAATTTTGTTCAAAATTTAATACTTGTGATGAATAACGTATTTATTTGGATAAGGATTAATACCATGTTTATAAAAACACCTTCGCAAATAATGCATTATTTTAGAACAAATTTCAGCAGCAATGGGTTTTGTTTTGACAGTTAAACAACATACATTGCATTATTTATGTTGTTGAGCACACATTTTTCGAACTTATGAAGCAATGGTTTAGCAATATCTTTCAAAATGATTCAGATTCGAGATTGATAATGTGTTATGCAATTAGGGTTCGGGTGGTCTTGATAAGCTCCTTGGTTAGTATGATAGTTTCAGTAAAACCTGATTACATTACAGTTAAAATCCTATCACCCTGTTGCTTGATCAATAAAATAAAGATTATCAAAAAGGATACGGGCTGTGCCTTCTGTCCTACATGTCATATACACGCAAGCTGCCTGTGTGTGACTGGAGGGCCTTCCAATAGTCAAATGGCGTGACAGCGCCATCTTGTAGAAGTTGCAGGCAATGTCTATGCACTGCTGATTCAGACGTAGTTGTTGGCAGAGAGCTGTGATGCCTTCACGAGCCTTTCTTAGTGTCACCTCTCTGGATTCCTGCCCAATACCAGCGTTGAAGGCTATATGGAAGAAAGTATGATTGTTTAATATTGATTCTGGTTCCTGAATCATGTAAATTAAGATCTGTATATCACTATCATTTACAAGTTTTGCCAATCTCCATGGGGAAAGACTCAATAGGAATTTTGTCAGAAATCAATTATATTTTACTGGGATACAGTATCAAATATCTATGTAAAAACCGGCTGCTCACTTTAAAAGCAAGGCTACTCTACTATTTTTGTACTTACTAATTATTCGTATAGTTAGATTATTCATTTATATCCAACTTGACATACATAAATAGTTACTAACTAAAGTGTAACTATGAACTGAAATTATAGTAGATTACTCGTTGTTTTCCATATCAAGCCCATATTTACCTCTTCCAAAACCTGTAGCTCCTCCCTTAGACTCAGCAGATACGAACTGTCCGATGGTAGAAGCACCGCCATGGGCGTTCTCTTGGAACTCTATTTCAGCAACAATAATATTGTCTTCCAACACCGACCCGCAGTTCGTACACACCGCATCACCACGGGCTGGGTCCACCTCGATGTCTGAGGACCCGCAGTGCTTACATTTCTTCCCAGACATTCTTCTGTTCACAAAAATGAGAACATAAACATTGGCTAAGATTTAGGTTAAATGGAGATATTAAACAATTATAAAACTTTACCCATACCTTTAGATAATTACCTAGCAACTAGTCTTAAACTAACGTACTATACAGCAGTCGTACTCTTGTTTCACCTTTGTATTCAAAAAATCTTACTCGAGCCGGGGTAAAAACATAAAAATATTCGCACTTTTGCAGTGCAGATGGCTGCCTGTCTGTAAGTATTTCTAGTATTTGACGTTGGCAAGGGCAACTTGGCGTTTGAAATTGAATAACAAAGAGAGACTATCCAAAACCCTACGAGTTAGAAGAGAACACAAATAATAATGATTATGCTCAAAATCAGAGCCAAACAATTGGAGCACTCAGCCGAGCTTATCAGCTACTGACACTGACAATTTGACAGCTTTGACAAGTTCAAATGACGTTGGAAGGGATGTACTCATTATAGGAAAGACTAAAGTTTCGTTTTTATTATAGTTAGTCTTTTACTTTAGTAACTAACTAGTAACTATAGTTACTAAACAGTAGAAACAAAACGTTTCAAGACTACTATTTTTCGTGTGAGTCTATCTGGCGGGCCCCAACGAGATATATCAATAGGTGATAACTTTTCATAAAGACATTATTGTGTACCTAAACAAAATAAATAAGATATATTCTGTACAGACGCCAGCAGGTCAACCTACCCCAATCTGTCAAATTTCTTTGATAGATTTTCAACTTTAGTACAAAGAGATAAGTTTCATATTCAATTGGGAAAATCTGACAGATTGGGGTAGCTTGATGTGCTGGCCTCTGTACCTTAACAGACTATACTATACTTCAGAAGATATTCGTTATTTAGCCAAGCGTCCAACCAGCGGGATCAATATCTTCTAAAATAAAGCTCACAGAAAGTCGACATTTTGGATTTGTAAGGTACATAATAGTATCAAGCTCCTAATGCTATTGTGTGATATAAAGAAATAGTATTTAAACAGGGGCCCGCTGGCTGGACGTTTGTTTGAGTAACGAATATCTTCTGAAGTATAGGTCATAGAAAGTCGACATTTTGGATTTGTAAGGTACATAATAGTATCAAGCTCCTAATGCTATTGTGTGATATAAAGGAATAGTATTTAAAAAGGGGCCCGCTGGCTGGACGTTTGTTTGAGTAACGAATATGTTTTGAAGTATAGGTCACACAAAGTCGAAATTTTGGATTTGTAAGGTACATACCTAATAGTTTCTAACTCCAAGCACTATTGAGCGATCTATAAGTAAAATAACAAAAAAAAATAACCATAAGGGGCCCCCTAGCTAGACACTTCATTAAAATGTCATTTAATCAAAAACTGTTGAGGTACAAAATATATCTTATTTATTTTCTTTAGGTACAAAATAATGTCTAGAAAAGTTATCACCTATTGATAAATCTCGTTGGGGCCCGCCAGATAGACTCACACCTATTTTTCCACCTAAGGCAAATGTTGCATTAGTAATTTTTGTGAGTTTTTTACAGATTAGTAAAACTCTTAGTCCCGTATTACAGAACGTCACTCAATACCCAAGCATTACTTAAAACTAGTTTCAACCAATCAAATGGCTTGAATCTAGTTTTAAGTAATGCTTGAGTATTGAGTGACGTTCTGTAATACGGGCCTTAGAGGTTTTGAATGATTTTGTATGACATAATG
Organism: Globia sparganii; assembly: GCA_949316385.1. NCBI lineage: Eukaryota > Metazoa > Arthropoda > Insecta > Lepidoptera > Noctuidae > Globia > Globia sparganii. Next base: position 13,256,068 of record OX438671.1, on the reverse strand, counting down.
ATAATATATGATTTAGAAACCATGCATACTTACAGCCGTAACGTATACTATAATAACGTATTCTAGCGTTGCGTTATTATAATCCATAAAACGGATAACAGTGGTCACTATGTTCCGTTTTAAGGATTATAATAAAACTAAACAATGTAAAACTACCGTTTGTAACAATAATAACGTATAATCTAGTGAAGCACAACATAACGTGCTTATTTTCTGCATTTTCATTCTAAATTGTATGAAATAACCAAACAAACGATGAGGGCGCCACTGTGCGGTCGGCATAGTCATAAAATTCATTGAATTTATCGCTATTCGCTACAGTACGAAGTACACAGCCCCTGTGCGACTGCGGTCCCGTCAGGCTGGATGATTTGCATGATTGCTTTCCCTTCAGGGCGAACGGGCGTTGCCACTAGTGTGCACTAGTGTTGTGGTAAATAGATATCGTCATAGAGTGTTTAATTCCGCCCTTGCCATAATAATCAACTTGCGCTCAACACAAATGCGATGGTCTGCCTGCTTCCAACTTTTATTTAATTTAAAATGGGATTGTTTTTAGGTTTTCAGTGTTTTTTTAACTTATTTTTTTTATCGCAGTCGGGTTTTTAAATTTTATGTATTTTTTTTAATGCTTCATGGGAGCTTAAAAATATATTATGAAAATTATCCTCAGAAAATCAGTTTGCTCTAATAATTATTTAATAGGTGAGCCAGTTAACAATTTTTTTTAATCATTTGAAACTAATTCAGCGAAAAAGTAGTGAGTTATCTTGGTACCTCCGCTGAGTCAGGCAATCTTCTTCAACCAAATATTAGTGACGTCATAGAAATGAAGCTTCGTTATTGGTCGGATATCACGCTATCCTGTATTTTTAGACGATGAGATCACCCTTCAGTTTCGTTTAGTTTGAAGTATGAAGTTAAACCCAAAAAGTAAATTTGTGTATGGTAATAGTCGGCGCTTATGTCCTTTCATTACGGAGCGTAACAAATTCTAAGGAGAGAAGGGCATCCCCAAACCGGCGACGACGTCATCGTTAACATCGTTTGTGTGCAAACTGCAATGATGAGTCATCATTGTTGTGTTCTCGTTGGATAATCTTTTTCTTTTCAAGGCGCCTTATTTTGTTTCCTTTGCTGTCATTAGTGAACTGTCACAAGAAACTTCGCAGCATTTGATAGTTACGCGGAACTAAAAACTTTGTTTGAACTTGTAGATCGCATTGATAATACGCATTGTTTTGTACGGACAAATTACGTAAATCGTATCTCGTGTTGAATCTTGGACTTAAGTGAATCTGAACTGATGACGATGAAGCTAGAAATCAGTGATAGTCAATCAAACCAGTCGGACATTTCCTGCGATGATAGTCAATCGTCGCAGGACTCCTCCACAAATGATTTCGTTTCCTCCGTACCGACCTCCCGATCCTTACTTACGGTAAGTAACTCAATACACAGTCTAAATTCCTCAGCTTGATAATTTAATACTTCAAACAAAGGTTACGTTTGCATACTTCAAAATAACTTTATTTTGGTAGTTATGAAATTGTTTCCTAACTTTCCTAATATTTTCAATGGATTTGGAATGTCTTTTTTACTGATGTGCGATGGTGTGGTGTCTGTCAAGTATCAGTTTTGCACCATAGTGTCATTGTTTTTAATTTTTACTATATTTATGATAATAACAACAGGTTTAACTCGTCTATTCTAGTAGAATTTAGTGGTAGAAGTTCTTGGTGACATACTTCCTGTTAAAGCATCATGAATTGATAAATAAAAATAACACCAATATAAACATTTCAATTCAGAGAAGCATTTTAATGCATTTTTATCCTTTTTTATTTAGAAAATGTAACTGGCCTTCCACAATAATGTATCTGTTGTATAAAAAATTCTGTAAATACTACATTTGACTTAAATGAGCTGTTCTAAACTTGTTCTGTTGTGTGTGTGTACCATGCCACCCATCATCCTACTATCCTACTAATCCTACTAATATTATAAATGTGAAAGTTTGTGAGGGTGGATGGATGGATGTTTGTTACTCTTTCACGAAAAAACTACTAAACGGATTTTCATGAAACTTTACTGTACTTATACATCAGAATAACACATAGGATACTTTTTATCCCAATATTCCCACGGGATCGACACTTATGCGGGTGAAACCGCGGGGCGCTGCTAGTACAAACATAAAGCAGAATAAAATTCAGGTGCCCTTTGCGCAGCTGCGTAATCTGTGAATAAAATCAATACCGTACCGCAATAATTTTCCTAGAAATGTATTAAGATGGTGCGCATCGCTTATAGAGATTTCTTAGATTTAAAGAAATTCCTCTTACAATATACTATTTTATGTGTTTAAAGGTAAAAAACAACAAATTACATTATATGAATACAAACATTTACTGAAATAGGAGCATTATGTAGTTTAATCTGGAACATTACACAGGGAAAACAAACAAGGTGCTGTAGATAGTTACTGCCGATTTGAAAACACAAATGCTATAAGTACAAGTTGTATTCTCTAAGAGATTGTTTGGTAAAGTTTTCCTATAGTAATAAATATATTATAGGATACCTTTAATTTTTTTCTCTTTACTTTATTATTTTCCTCAGCCTACTTCTCTTAATTCTCTGCATGTCGAGTGTACATCATGTGTACCAAGTACCAACAATAAAATTTCTATTGTCTGCTAATGAGATGCTCAACGAAATGAAATTATACAAGTTTTGTAGTAATTTTGTATAATTTTACAAAAAATACTAATGATAAATGATAAATGATTTTATTTCTGTAAGTAGGTTTGTACAAACACTTTTACACGTCAATCATATTTTTTTAAAACAAGATGAGGTCGGCGTTTCCTATCTGACTACTCTGAGAAGAAAGGCCGAAACAAACTCAGAGGTCACAGTCTCTTTTAAAGTCCAGACATAATCTTGGTGAGATCATGTGGAGACCATGTAGATTGGTGTCTGAAATGGTCTTTTGAGGAAAGAACCACACAGATTGAGTGGACCCGTCCAGTCAGTGCACGCATTTGTCAGTAATCATGCAGCTCAACTCAAACTTAGGGAGCTCAACGATTCGACGAACAATACCAAAGAAAGGACATTTGGGTAGGTCGCATAAATTACTCAAACTGCCAGACCACGACTAAAACTATCTGAGAAAAAAACAAAGGCAAACTAAAATTAACCCACATAGTCTTCACATTCACAGTCATTAAAAATAACATAATACTTTACAAAGTAAATATTGATGTCACTGTATATGTAAAATTTATCAATGTCAATGTGTATATAAAAATCCAGAAATAGTCTTGGTCTGGTAATATTTTGTTTTTCTTTATTTAATAGCTGGAATTTAATCAAACAATGTATCTAAAGTACAATATTAACTGCAAATAATGAGATTACATTCTGAAAAATCTGTGTTCAATTAAAGCAACAATAAAACTAATATGATTGGATTCTCCATGGTTAGTTTACTGTCTGATAATAACACCCTCTATATTTATATCAAACTTTCTTTTTAATTATTATTGATGCGATCAGTGGGGTAATTGTGTAACACACTATTAGTAACAATGGGTTTCATTTTGACAGTTCAACAACATTCATTGCGTTGTTAGCAGACACATTTTTCGAACATATGGAGCAATGGATTAGAAATATGCTTGAAAACGATTCAAATTGAGAGTAATAGTGTGTTATGCAATTAGGGTGCTGTCCAATACTGACATTCAGCATCTTTTGTGTTATGCCTTTGTTTTAGTCATGCTTGGTATGCGCCCAATAATGCATCCACATCAATCCATTTTATGTTGTGTCAGTTGTCATAGTATCAGGTCTTGTGGGGTTTGTCTTTTAAGCCTCTTTAATGTCTTGGTTTGCATCAAGTTTGATGCCAGTTTATCAGTATGAGTAGTGATCCTATTCTTGTAGGCACTGACTCCTTGTGTGATTTTTTCTTTCACCTTTGGTATTTTTAAGTCCCGATGTAAGCTGTTGTTAGTCATGTACCATGGTGCATTAGTTATAATCCTAAGCATTTTTTATTGAAACCTTTGGATTATGTCAATGTTTGAATTTATATCAAACTAAGGGCTGATTTTTCCAATGCCAAATGATGAATGTCCGAGGAATAATTTTAAATTTTTGACATAATATTCCATACATAATAAAAAAAAGAATACGTATAAATAAATAATAATAATCTGTCAGATATCAATTTAATTCTACAAATAAAAATTATCTGACAATTGAAAAATCAGCCCAAACTTTATTAAAATAAAGCCTCTTAAGACAGACAGTGAACAGAAGAAAGGGAGGCCTTTGCCCTTCTCTACTAATAATAAACAGTTTTTTTGTATGTTTAGTTGAATGTGCTAATCTCCGAAACTACTGGTCGGATTTGAAAAAATCTTTTTGCATTCTTGAGCCCAATTCTTGAGAAAGGCTATTTAGCATCACAGTATGACCCTTAGGAACCGAGCAAAGTGAAAAAAAGTCAGAAAGAATGCTAAGTGAAAACGAAGTGACTGCATGAGGAGGTGATATGATGTGACGGTGTGGTTTGGGGGAACTAGAAATTTCACACCAACGAAGTCGCACGCTAGGCTAGGCTAGTAATGAATAAAGACTTAATACAGTAGGTACATATTTTGCTGCACAGCCTGTGACAATAGAATCGTAAAAGTGGATAACTTGTTCGGATTGATAACAACCCTTATCTAATATCTTCTGATAATATGGATTTATACCTGTTAAAATGAGTCACCTTTCTTAAATTTAGTTGCTGTGTCATTGCAAACATGTTACGACTTAGCTGTGATTAGGTTCTTGGAAATTATGTGGGCTTTTGCACCAATATACTGATAAAGTTATTATTTTTTGATGATTGAAACTATTATTAACTAAGTATTTAGTCATACTTCTAATCTGTTTTTTAGTTAATTGTTCATCTTTGATCATTCATGTTTTTATTAGGTAGTTTCGCAAGTAAATATTATTTTGATATAAATTTTAATTTTATTATCTGTAAGTTATTAAGATTTACATATACAAAACAATGTTTTAAATGTAGGGTAAATCTTATGATTCAATAGTTTTTTTTAAATATCAATAAATGATTATCATTTAGTTACAATATTTTGATTTAAGATATTGTCTACGGAGTTTCTTGCTTGTTCTTATCCATAGGTACACACGGCTACACATACATACACACACAGCACACAGCTATACATATCCAGTTTTAGCTGACCTCGCATTGTATAGGTTTTTCGTACAATCAGAAGTCAGCTTATACTAGTTATATATAGCTTGATGTGTAGCAGTGCGTGCCTACTACACATTGGAATGGCCAACTAGCTTCATCTTTTTGACTGACCAACCCCTTGACAGTTCAAAAGTGCCTGTAATTGGGTTATTTGAAATAAATGCCTTGAGTTTGAGTTATTTCAAGTTTTTACCATTTGCTTTATAATTATTATAAAGCTAATGACCAAAACTGTATTAAGTATAAGAAGTATAATTCAGGTAATAACCTAGGTCCTATAAAATATACTAGATTGTCAAAACATTTTCCCTGACCAAATACCTAATAATGGTGACAGGAAAATACTGAAATGATTTAAATCCTTTTATGGGTTGATAGTCTACCAATATGATCCCTACTCTATTAAGGAAATATAATATTGTTTGATTATTATTATTGTCTGAGTGAGGATGTTAATAATTTACATAAATAAACTCACGCCTTCTCTTCATCTACATATGATGGTAGGCAGAAACTGCAGAACACGACCTGCTACAATCCTCACACTCCTTTTTGCCTTGTTTATGTTCATCATAAATGTTAATAATAAATAAATAAAATTCATTTATTTCGGATAACTCATTGATCCATAATTCCATACAGTAATTTAATCTTAAACTAAATAAATAAATAAAATAAAATTGAATTGAATAATAATTTATGCATTAAAATAACATTGGATACAGAATCATCATAGTAACTATTGTTGGTACCTCCTTGTGTGAAGGAAACACTACTTTGTTATTAAATAAGCATAAAACAATACATAATTACATACTGTGAATTTGAGACAAATTTACTTGGAAGTAGGGTCACTATCCGCCCGGATTTTTCTGGACACGTCCGGACTTTTAGGCTTTTGTCCGGACCTAGTCCGGCTCTTTAATTTTATCGGATTTTTTGGCTTTGATGGAATAAGAGTAATAAAAAACTTTTTAGAAAAAAAGTAAAAAATAAAAACTTTTTTACAAAAAAAAAAAAAAAACAACCGACTTTCAAAAAAAAACCTTCAAAGTGAAAAATAACTTTGTTTCGGAAGTCGGTGTCGTTGGTTCCGCATTTTCGTTTTATGACACTGACTTCCGAAATTAAAGTTATTTTTCACTTTATTCTGTTTTTTTGGAAGTCGGTTGTTTTTTTTTTTTTTTTTGAAAAAAGTTTTATTTACTTTGTTTTCATTGAAAAGATAAAATTAATTAAAATAGACTTGAATTTATTGAAATTAATGATTTCTGTAATTACAATAAGTTTATAAAAGGGTTAAAAAGAATGATTCTTTTTAGGTACAATGTGGTAATTAGTAATACATACATAACATGGAGACAAACAGATACCACCAGTATTCGAATGTTTTTTACCTACTAAATTGACTTTACAAGTACTTAATAGAAAATTTCCTTGAACAAAATACTATCAAAGAAGATAAGACATCTTTTTTTTATTAACCTATTTTGTCGCCCTGTTGGGCAAAGGTCTCCCCCATATTTTTCCACTTTTCTTTGTGCTGTGCCTTTTCCGTCCAATCGGTCAGGAACTAGTCCAAATCGTCATGCCAGACATCTTTAGAAAACCTATAAAACCCAAAAAAAATTGCATATGAAGTTATGAACAAGAGAATGATGTTGATGATGGTTTTTAAAAACCTGCACATTCTTTTAAATCTCGACTAGGCACTTGCAATCCTTATAAACATCTAAGCAAAAACAGAATTAAGGTAGAAAATTAAGCAAAGTAAAAACATTTATTTCAAATTGAACATAAAAGGCACTTTTGAACGTCAAAATTTACAATAATAGTAATAGGCTCTTATGGAGAAGAATGGCCAAGAAACTCCACTACCATTACAACAATAGGTAAAAGAATAAAAAATGAAGCAATGACAGATCAATATTGATTATGTGAAGGTCTAGGCATAAGTAGGCAGTTGACTAGGCATAAAATAAGGCAATAAATTAATTGCCTATCCCAGGCCACTGCTGGACATAGGCCTCTCACAGGTTTCGCCATAACACCCTGTCTGTCCTCCGCCTTCCGCATCGAGTCTCTCCCAACTCCCAACGGTCGGCGGTCCATAATCTATTTATAGCAGCAGAAGCACCCTAATTATGTAACACTCAATCTCTCAAACATATAAATTTCAATCAAATAAGCAAAAGAATCATAGGGCATTGATCGTCCGCATCGCTGTCAACAAGAACTTATGGAGAAAAAAAAAAAAAACCCTATGGCTTATTATAGCCTAGCTAAGTATACTTAGGTAGTACCATCACATAATCAATTTCAATCTGAAACTTTTTGATGGATGTTGCTAATCCATTGCTTCTTATGTTCGAAAAAAATTCTGCTCAAACAACGTAAATAACGCAATTAATGTTGTTAAACTGTCAAAATGTAAGCTTTTGCTACTGATAGTGTGTTACGGAATTACCGAGCTGGGGGGCACCCCACACTGCGTTTGCCGATACGATAAAATAGGTAGGTACCTAAGCAGATAAAAACATAAATAGGGCACTAATAGTTGCGTTACTTCTTATTGAGGACTAAAGAACGCCAAAATTATAAAAAAAAAAACAATGAAATGTTTTTTGGGTTCTCTGTCGGTAAAAATAATCGCCTTGCATTATTTTTCTATTAAAAAATATTTTAAATAGATTGTACAGGGATCACAGTATGTAACTACTTTTTTTTAGCAAATAAACGATTATGATTTATATGGAAAACTAATATTAAAAACCTCAGAGCCGAAGCAGACGGAAACGCGTATAAAAATAAGGTGTAATTATAATAATTATTGAGTTCTTTTGCGGTGTTTTTGTTATAGGTAACACGTGTAAGTGAACCATGTACCAACTTAAACAAATACTAGGAGTTATGATAACAATTTTGTTTTGAACAATGGTGTTTCCTTAATTGCGTAACCTCGGCTTTAATTTTCCAATATGTAAATCTCAGTGTATCCTTAATTAACATTATTATGGTTAATTATAACGGGGATATTGTAACACCGTTTATGTATGTATTTTGGGGATTCCGAAAAACAAATAAACCCAATTTAAAGTTATAATTGAAGATAACTTGTTCTACAAGGCTTGTTTTTGAGCGGTAGGTACACACGGCTACACATCAAGCTATACATTTCCAGTTTTAGCTGATCTCCCATTGTATAGGTTTTTCGTACAATCAGAAGTCGGCTTATCTGGTTATGTATAGCTTGATGTGTTGCCGTGCGTAAAAACAAATATTGAGAATTATTTTTATGATAAGATTTGTTATGATAATAATTAGCATGACTCATGAAATATTACGTAATGTATGATTTTATCGTATTGACATTATAAAACATCAGCTCACTCAGCCTATCACAATTCACTGCTGGATATATAAGCCTCTCCCAGGCTGCGTCACAACGCACAGCGGACAGAGCTCCGGCGGGATCTCATGGCGACATGGAGAGTGCGACTGTCGCAACCCAGTGCTGGGCACGCCACAATTGCGGCGATAAGTCCCGTCTTTGAGGAGTGGTTGGAGAGGCGCCACGGCGTCCTTCCGCCTGACGCAGGTCCTCACCGGACACGGCTGTTTCGGGAGGTTTCTGTTCCGGATATGGCGGGAGGAAACGCCCGGGTGTCGCCATTGCGTGGAAAGCCCGGAGGACACGGTGGAGGTCTGCCCAGCTTGGGCAGAGCACCGCCGCGTCCTCACGGCGGCGATCGGCGGCGGCGATCTCTCGCGTCCAGTCCTAGTCCAGGCCATGGTACGGAGCGAGAGTGCATGGGAGGCCGTCACCTCCTTCTGCGAAGCAGTAATGCTCGCAAAGGAGGAGGCGGAGCGAGAGGCGGAGGGAGAGGCAATCTCTGCGCCCTCACGCCCCTAGTCGCCGCAGGAGACGCCCTGGGCGTCGGGAATCGACAGCCGATTCCCGGCCACCGTAGGCGCGGGCTTGCGGACGGCGAGCAATGGACAGCTCGCCGTCCGGTAAGGACCAGGCCCGGGTCGACGGCGCGTTGTGTTCCACGTGCGCCTCAAAGAGATGTCAGCAACAACTGACGGGGTCCGCTAGGGCCGATGCCTGCCAGGGTCGCGGGTTGTTCGAGAGAGATACCGTGGCCCCTGGCACAGGCAACTGAAGGAACAAGGGTGGGTTTTAGTCAGTAAAAGTCTGACACGCCCTCCCGCTCCGCCCAGAGCGGGAGAAGTTATTTGATAATTTCCCACCCTCAAAAAAAAAAAAAATAAGGCTGCGTCACAACACTGTCCTCCGCTTTTCACATCCAGTTTGTTCCATCTTCTTTCTTTAGGTTGTCGGTATTGATATTAACTATTCGCTAATAACGTAGAAAAAAGATTAGTCAATAAGGATGGTGGCGACGGCGAGGCTGAAAGCCCAGGCGTAGCCACCCTGAAACCTCCAGGGTCTATTCAGACAGCCTGCATTTAAACTGCATGCTAGCTGCAAAAGAATACTGTGGATGCGGTTTTGATGCAGTTGATATCTGCGTGAAAACTGTCGATCGACTTGCATGATAAAAGTGCAGCTAGCATAAAGTCGGCATGCAGCTCAAATGCAGACTGTCTGATAAACCCTAAATTAAATAATGAGTTGAGCGAGACATACCTACTTAGATTGTAGGTAATACTGTTGTATAAACTACAGGATTATGTAACCTCATTTACCTGTTTTCCAAGAAGACTATCTGGGATTAATACGACAAATCCTTTTCTCAATTAAAATTCTCAATTTAGCAACCAAGAGAAACGAGCATTGCCAATATGTATGTAATTGTTATGCTGTAAAATTGTCTACCAAGTAGGTAGGTAGGTACCTATTTCCATCTGCTTTTTCCGTTCTGAGTTGTTTGTTTCTGTTATCGTAGTTTTGACGTAAGCTCAGTGTGGTAACTGGCGGCAATTATAGCATTCAGTTAAAGGCAGTAAAATTATTTCAACTAGAAAGGATAAGACTGTATACACAGATACGACATCCAACTAGGCTTGCCAAGTCATTAAAACTAGTGAAATACTTAGTAGATAATGTGGCTGGCAATTTTGAGTCCAGCTTTTGGACTTTCTTTTTTCGCGTGCTGACAGAGTTCTCTAAAAGTCATGCAATGCAACGCTCTACCAAAATGTCTGAAATCTAGTCTCGCCTATATGTGGTGAAAAAAGAACCCTGGAGCCCAGATCTGCTAACGCTGCGCTGGTATAGATTTCTGGAATTCCTGCAACTTTGTACAGAATTTTAGTCTCGCTCTTATTTGGTGAAACAAATACAGCCCCCGATCTTCTGCCTACGCCCCCAAACAATTCTGCTCAAGCATATCTTCGATAAATATTCATGCTTTCTGAAATTCCTGCAACATTCTATAATTCTAGTCTCACCATATGTAATTTGGCGAAACATGTTTGCTTCTCCAACTTACATTTAACCCCAGAACTTCTGTTATGTCCCAAAGAAGAAATTACTCCCGCTTTTAGTTGCTGAAAAGTCATTCTCTATGTAGCTTTTGAGATGCATGTAATGCTGTACACAATATTAGTTTTGCCCTTATTTGGTGAAGTAAATAGAAGAGTCATCGCTCGTGCTTTTCTGAGGCCAAGGGGGACATCATTTTTTACGACTTTTATTTACGATTCCTATTATTTACGGTCCGTTATTATTAGTTAAAATTAAGACTCTTGTATCTTTACCAATAATGAAGCAAAGATCTCATAGCTTTGCATTAGAAAGCAGAAGCATTCTCATAGTGCCTCCCATATGAAAGAGCTATCACAGGTAAAATTACGAATCTATTTATTAGGTCCTTACATATGAAATTGGCGTTTTGTACGGGAGGAATATAAAGTCATTTTTTTTTTTTGTAAAATATACCTATTTAATTAATCAAAGTATGCACCGTTGTTATCTATGCACTTTTTCCATTTCATAGGTTCATTGATCCCTTTAGGCGGTTTGGACTGCCGCATCGGAGTTGAATTTTTTTCCTTGTAAGAAGTTATCCAAATTCCGGAAAAAATGGTAATGTGTTGGAGCAAGGTCCGGGGAGTACGGTGGATGTCGCAGACATTCCAATTGTAGCTCATGTAACTTAGTGGTTGTTTGTTGTGCAGTGTGTGGTCTTGCGTTGTCGTGAAGCAGCAGTGGCCTAGAGCGATTGACCAATCTCGGTTGTTTAGCAGCTAGTTCTTCCTTCATGGTTTGCAGTTGCTGACAATAGATATCTGCCGTAATCGTTTGGCCAGATTTTAGAAAGCTGTAGCGAACGACACCGGCGCTAGTCCACCAAACACTCACAAGTAACTTTTTCTGAGTCAATTTTCGTTTAGGGCAGAATTTGGCTGGTTCTCCAGGGTTCAGCCATTGCGACGAGCGCTTCCGATTATCGTACAGTATCCACTTTTCATCACAAGTAATGATTCGATTTAAAATCCCTTCATTATTGTGTCGGTTGAGCAAAGTAACACAGCAGTCGACGCGTGTTGTTTGCAAGTTCGATTCACTCAATTCATGAGGTACCCATCGTTCAAGTTTTTTTACTTCCCGATTTGCTTCAAGTGGATTAATAGAGTTTTATCACTTACCCCGAAGCCTGCAGCTATCTCTGTAGTGCTTTGTGATGGATCCGCTTCCACAATAGCCTTTAATTCTTCATTTTCCACTTTGGTGTCCGGCCGTCCACGGGGTTGGTTCTGAAGGTCGAAATTTCCAGAACGAAAACGTTGAAATCAAAAACGTACCGTGCTTTCTTTTGCGACACCAACGCCGTACACATCATTAATCCTTCGAGCTGTTTCTGCAGCACTGGTGCCACGATAGAACTCGTACTCGTAAATATACCGATATTTCATGTTTTTCTTTGTGCGGTAATAAGCGACACCAAACAAAAAAATAATGAGGAAAAAACAAATGAATGACTGTTTTCAAAACTCAAATGTACCAGCTAAATGAATTTATAAATTGGAATTCTTAACCAAAGAGGAGATATTTCAGATCAAAGTGGTCAGTACGACAAAACGCTAATTTCATATGTAAGGATCTAATATATGCCCAGTTTGCCAATAAAACATACTAAGCAAAACGATTCGTTTTTGTTTATAGAAACCGAGCTTTGGTCCGGTTGTTTCAAACGTACGTCAAATAATTACGATTACACTTGTAACCGTTTGAAACAACCGGCCCTTAGTCCCGTATTGCAGAACGTCACTCAATACTCAAGCATTACTTAAAACTAGTTTCAACCAATCAAATGGCTTGACTCTAGTTTTAAGTAATGCTTGAATATTGAGTGGCGTTCTGTAATACGGGCCTTAGTCTTGCCCTGCTTGACGAACCAGAAAAGCCTTCAAACTGAAATTTCCGCTAATGTCTGCTCCTGATTTTCTTCGGTGATGAATCCAAGCGATCTGAACTTACTCCGACACTGTATAGATTTCTAGTATTATTTGTTACAGACCCTTGAGATTTCTTTTACCATTTTTGGTAGACTAAATTTTATTTTAGGTGCATCGTCTTCACATATAATTATATAATGAATGTATACGAAAACTTGTAAAACATTTTAAAAGAGTAACGGTGGAGTTTCTTGCCCATTCTTCTCCACACGAAAACTACATTTTGGAATGGGCGACTAGAATCAATTCTATTTTTTAATTTTAAATTTTGACGTTCAAAAGTGCCTTTTAAGTGCCTTTTTGAAATAAATGATTTGACTTTGACTTTGACTTCTTTTGTAGTACATTCGATAGAAGAAAAAATATTATACAACATGTAAGCGTGTAACGTTAAATGCGCAAAACCTGAAAATAGTTTTTGACTACTGAATCGATTTCAGTAACTTTTAATATAGGTTTTTTTTTTAATTACGTATTTTGCCATACTGTCCGACAATTGCGCCAAAAAAAAATAATTTTGAATGCATAAAATAATGCTAGGTTCAATATGATTTTCTTAATACCAATAAACAAATAGTTTTGGTCATTGTATTATGCTTTTAACTCAATGCTCTAATTGGGGTGTATGAGGTTTTGCGCATTTAACGTTACACGTTTTATATGATGACAAAATATAGTTCTATGCCCTTAGGATAATTACACGCTGCAGGACGGTGTGATATTGACGATGATTGATAGGGTTCATGTTCGAATTCAAACCCTTTGTCTAACACTCCTTGCAAAAAATAGTCCCACTTAATTTATTTATTCACGATCCACAAAACACCAAGTTTTTGCTACTAGGTAATGATTGAATGCTTGGGCTACGACAAAAACGTATGACTTGTTTAGCCTTTGATTTGACTAGTCGTTTCGTCTGTCGGACTTTAAAGATGTCTAAATTAACCACTAACTTCGTACCGATACCGTGCCGGCTCGTGATTTATTTACTGTGTAAAATAGCAATATTTTATGCTTTAGAGTCTACAAATATTATAAAAATATCATTACATTAATTACTACCTACGCATTCTCATGACATATTTGCTCAAGATGAAGTGAAGTAGGTACCTAGTGTCTGGTTCCATACGGTACTTTACCTACTCATTAGGGTAAATAACAGTATAACTATAATGTAATAACTACTTTAATTTCCATAAGCCTTTTGTGCCTCCACATGTTTGAAAAAGGTTATAGCAGGAAAACATTGCCGAGTGGCGATGACCGCGCTCGGCGCTGACGTCAGCGATTCGAGGAAAACTCGGGCCCGGGGCCCACGCGTCGCTTGCGCATGTCTACCAACCAGCACTCACGAAAAAAAACGAACGTAAATTGATCACACATTATGTTACCATTGACTGGCTGGTGGTACAGTACCTATAGGTACCTACTCGATATTATTCTATGATAATATCATTAAAACCCAAGACGTTGTTCGCAGAATTTGTTGCTACGATTTAGCGTTGAGACCTTGAACAGTGGCATGTGTAGGTATGGCTCAAGGCAATGCAATGTACAAGCAAACAGACGACCTACATGATATGCCTTAGTTCACTTGTTTTGATCTGCAAACTATAGGAAATCTGTTTGCTGATTAGAATAGGACAGCTGATAATGGGCGAATGAGAATAGAATTATCGTTACAAGTTGTCTTTCCGCTAACTCATGACAATCATTATTTATTATACTGGGTGCATTAGTATAAAGTAGTGATGCAACGAATACGAATACGAATATTCGTATTCGCCGAATAGTAGACATTTACCGAATATTCTTATTCGGCGAATACTAATACGAATATTTAAAAATTAATATGTTTGTACGCATATCTAATTACTGGCAGACTTGGAAAACGCGCGTCGTCGGCACGTAAAAATACGACGTGTGCAAGGGCCTTAACCGCAACGACGACGCGATAGTCACCGCGGAAAGACTTTTTTCAACGGCTTGGAAAATCCAGACTGAAAAAAGAAATCGCCTAAAACCAGAAAATCTACAAATTTTATGTTTTTTAAATAAAAATTTGCCTATTGTATAATTATTAGAAGAATAGAAATAATTCATCAAATTCAATAGGTAAATTAGTCTTTTATTACCATGTCGAGATATTCGTATTCGTATTCGTAAAAGTAGTATTCGTTGCATCACTAGTATAAAGTCTATTTCAAACTTGTTTTAAATTAATATTAAGTATTTCAAGTTAAACAAATGTCAACTTTATTTTAAAGCAAATAGAGTTGATTTCAGAGTGACTAGCACTATTGAAAAAGTTCTAAAAATGCTTGAAGTTGTAGCGTAAACTGAACTTTATTGTCTATGATTTAACGTTATTTTTCCATAAACTCGTTTGTTTACATTTTTGGCAAATAAATCGCGAATGCAGATTATGGACCTAGTGTCATCTGCAATAAATTATTAAATATTCATTGGTAATTATACGTGTTGCTCTTTCACTTATACGAGTACTAGCGCTTCGCCCGCGACTTCGTCTGCGTGTATTTCGTTCTGTCCGGAATTTTGAAAAATCGTTTGTTTTCATAACTCAAAAATTATTTATATAAATTTTCGGGCTAATCAAGCCAAGCAGTAAAATCCTCCCTTGTAAAATTAACTACCCCTTTTCACGCCGTTAGGGGTAGATTTTCGAAAAACCCTGAAACGCGTTATTCTTTATTTTTGCTCTTAAGTATAAATACTAAGTTTCGAGTTAATAGGACTGCGCGCTAAAATTCTTCCATACAAAGTTTGACACCCGTCCATCCCTCTTTAGGAGGTAGTTTAGAAAAACAAAAAATGCCAAGCTTCATAATTTACTTAGATGAGTATTCGTGCCAAGTTTCAAATTTATTAACACAAGGAATAAGATTTTTCATACAAACAAAATCCCCCCTTTTCACACCTTTAAAGGTTGATTTTCCAACAACCCCTTCTTAGTGCTCCCCTACATTATAAAAGGAAGCCGTGTGCAAAATATCACATTCCTAGTCCCAGGAGTTTCGGCTGTGCGTTGATATGTCAGTCAGTCAGCTTCTCCTTTTATATAATTATATAGATAGATGTAAGCGAGTGTCCTAATGACATAACAAACCATTTAAACAATTTGAACGATACCTATCTATGTAAAGTTTTACTGGCGTCCAGCAGTGCTATTCTGTAAAAATCTCACCGTGAAAACTAAGGTGAAGTGAGCTATCATTCCACCTGATGTTAGGGATTGCCTCCATTGATAGTTAACTTCACGCTCACGCTATATTATCATGGTGAGATTTTTATAGAATCGATAGGCAGTTCGAAGTGTGGAGCTAAACGATCTACTCGTACATATTTATCGGTCTGTAACTTATCGACACAGTAATAAAATGACGTGTTTCTGATTAAATTCATTTGAGATAAAATAATAAGTATCTGCAATTATTTTCTTCGTCGCAACGTTTTTTTTTCTACTTGGTGTTGACTTTGACCTTCATTCCGTCATTGTGTTTGATTTCAAACTCGTTTCTGTTGTTTGGCTGAAAATAGACTACCGATTGTTTTTCTGCTAAATAGGAATTGAGCATCGAATTGTATCGCATTAGTGGGTAGTGCGCGAAGTTTGATTAGCAAGTCAATTAACGCGAGTTCAGGTTGGGCAAGCACCTTACACCTCCACTGTCTCAGATTTATTGTTCCTGTAAATGATTCCAAGATAGTCTACATAGATAATGATACTTCCTTTTGGTCTAGTTAATACTGAGGCATGGTTTGTTTAAAGTTAGATAGTACGGTTCTTATTACCGTGTTACTTTGGCAGAATTTCCAATCTACATCCATTCTGCAGACAGTCTTCATCGCCTATTTAAAAAATTTCCTTGTCGTGTTCATAACGCGCAATAACTATTGAATAAGTTTAATGGAAACATAATAGGATTAAAAATTGCATCAGAAAATACAGCCATCAAGTTTAGAAAACGTAACGGTAGTGTATTCGAATAAATTAAGTAAGTGTGACGACAATAACGAAACTAAATACATATTTATGAAAAAGTACTTACGTAAGTGTGATCTTTGTTTAAAAATGTTTGGCAGCAGGGATATTACAATACAAATTGGTGCTGAATCGTTTTGACGAAAAGAAAATGTTGAAAACATATTACCTTTAGAAAATAAAACGTAGAAAACAATTTGTATATAATGTAACAACAATTCCAGTGAAAAACATAATGTAAATCGAAATGGTCCGATACGATGCGATATCAATATGACAACACATTTATTTCGAACTATGACATCGATAATTTTCGTGGAAAATGGGGCTGAACTAGTGGAAGTATTGGTTCGCGTGACTGCCAGTCAAGGACGGGCCCTTGAACTGTCCGGGAGTTGAACGACGCACGATCTCACACGAACGATAGTCATAAGCACATGTTTTATGGTGGTGATGACTCGTGTGTGTTGATAGATGGTCATTTAAATTTTATCCGAATCAATCTAAGGCCCGTATTACAGAACGTTACTCAATACTCAAGCATTACTTAAAACTAGTTTCAACCAATCAAATGGCTTGAATCTAGTTTAAAGTAATGCTTGAGTATTGAGTGACGTTCTGTAATACGGGCCTAAGACTTTTGAACAGTATTCAGCGTTGGTTCTGGGTTTATGGTTTCGTCCATGCTATCTTCAGGCGTAGTAATGGCTAAATTTGTTGTATCGCATCTGGGTTTATAAGTTTTTGCAAGAAGTTTTAATGTTCTGGTGAAGTCCCCTAAGATAAGAGGCCTCTTACAAAAATGCGCGGAGATGCATGATTTCCTCATTGAAATAGAATAGGTACTATTCGTTGGTTGGTTTAAATAGCAATTAATTGGTAAAGATAGTTCGTTTTCTCTTCTACTACAATATAAAGCGATTTTTTTTTATTATTTGACTATTTATTTAGCAATAATCGTTCTCCTGATTTAGGCAAAAACTCATGGAGAGCTGATTTGAGAGCTCTAATTTGCAGATTATGTTGAATATAATCCATCAAAATATATTTTTTTTTTCATATAAAATATATCATATAATTGAATAATAATAGAATACATTTTTGTTATAGGTATGCCTTATAAATAAAGAGGAAATACTGGACCTAATTCAATTTTCTACTGGAAACATGTCTGAATATCTCCGAACTTCCACATCATTTTCACGTAGTATTTATACCAAAATAGTCTTCAATAATTACTTTAACAATATCAATTTAAAAAAAAAAACAAATTTGATTTTTTAATAAATAAAATAAAAGTACCTACTCTAAATTTCACTGCTTCAGCGATGCGCGCTCGCCCTGGCTGGAGGCCTTAATTTATTGAGGCATCCACAGGCAATCCCGGTTAAGAATACGACAATCTCATAGGGTGAACTGCGAGATGCCATTTATAACAAAAAAAAAAAAAGATGCGCGCAGAGTACTAAAATGTAAGAAGGCTCTTAAAACTAACCGCAAAATCCTATTATCGTTCGTTTGAACAGCTAAAGGAAAAACAACAGTTTCGGTTGCTATTTCCTACGGCCAGAGGATACTCGAGCCTTAGAGAGTTCTTTCACGCATCCTCTTTCGCGCTTTGGTTTGTAAACCAAAGCACGAAGAAGGAGCCGAGCTGTAGCTCGGCTTGCCCATTCTAGACCACACTGCAAAATTGTTAAATTATTTTTCAGGCCCTCTCATGACATGAAAATTGTAATTTTGTATTAAACTTGCTATAAAAGGGTCGAACTTAGACCTTGAAAAGCCTGTTAATATTTGTTTCGGAATTCTCGGAAAACATATTGCTAGCTGTGAAGCAAAAATTAATTAAGCACCTTTATATTGTTCGGAAAACCGCATTTCGGTGAATTTTGTTCAGTTATTTCCTTTAATGAGGAAAAGGTTACAGTGTTATCAAAATACAACGTATTACTTGATTGGACTGCTACGATTTCCCGTGAAAATGATAAGCATTATGTGTTTCTGCTAGAGAGGTGACGTCATGTCTATATCAGCCCATCTTATGTAATAACCAATCGTATTATCAAACGGCGTGGTTCCTTCCGTACGGTATTTTATACACCATAATAATAATAGTGTCATTAATATTAATAGTGTCTGTATTTATTTGTATCATCAAAACGTGCACTATCATCATTGAAAACTATACTCGTGCTTCTTTTATACGCGTAAATAATTAAAAGACACTTAGCAAGAGTCTAAAGGGTAAAGTTGATATGATTGTGAAGAAAGATTATTCTGTAATATGATTTTATAATTGTATTAATGATTCATACAATGTTTTCGTTAGCATAAACTGAGAGATTACTCCAACTCACTTGAGAAACTAGCTTGGTATATTCGTCGATTGTCGATAATCTTTAGATTTCAAAATCTCAGAGGTGGTTTTGGTAGTTTAATATTCCAGTTCTTCATTGTACTGTGTGTTTCTGTTAACAAATGCCGTTCTAAATATCTACGGGCAAATCGATTGGAACCTCGGATAAGTTACTTATTGCTACAGCCAGCTGCAGTTTGCCGCATACACCAACCTCATTATTTCTGATGGACAATATGGAATTAAGGGTATTTATCTATTTACTGTTCACTAAATGCTCTTCAGCCTCTATTTTCGACTTTTCACAAGTCTTTTCAAGAATTGCACATAATAGCTAGAGGTATTGTGTTACTTCTATTAATTATTGTAATAGTTCTAAGCGTTGCAATTTGTTTTGTTCTGTTAGATGATTCATTATAGTGTAATTACAGGCTTTATGGCAGTAAAATATTAGTACTTATACTTTGTTTTCTATTTCACTGCTTACTATCTAAAAATGACCTACTAATTAAACATGTTCGTCTATCATATTCACAACTTTTGTTTCGGTTTGAGTTACTGCACGAAAAGTTTGGACGACTTGTTTTCTTCAGTTTCTTACTAAACACTATAAAAAAAATGGAAATCCCTGGTCATTTAGTCACAACGCTGTTTTTGTTTCTTTTGCCAACTGATACTCTTAACTGCATGAAATTATTTACTTCCTATGTCATGGAAAAGCTATTCCTTGAATCATTGGAACATCGCTTCATTCAAAGAACCGTAAAAAAATGTATTTGGCTCAGTTAACGAATTGTTGAAATGCTTGGACATAGGACGTTTTGGCTTCGATGCGATGTTTGCGCGTGCGCCGTGCCGCCGCTTGGTATCATACAAAACCGGCCACAACCGCGCCAACTGACTCAGTCTGATATAAAACATTCTAGCTACGCGTACGTCTACAGTTTGTAGAAGCCTTCATATGAGTCATATTCTTATCAAATTGTGAATTGCCGCGCCGTGGTTCGCGAACTCTTTTCTTTGTGAACTTTTAATTGGTTACCCCCTAGTGGATAGTTTATATAGTAAGTTTGAACAAAATTAGTGGAAAGTGGTCTTCATGTCTCAGCTGGTGCCATACACCTTCATCAGCAGCGAGCAAGACGAAAGTCTGATGTTCGCTACCATGTTTGACTACCAGGCAGACGAGTATAAGAAGCCAATGGTGAGTTTTATAAACATCAAATTTTGGTCAGTTCTTGCGGCAATCAATGTAGTCAGAGTTTAGCGCGACACTGCGTGAAGTGACTTCGTAAACAACTTTCTCAAGTTGGGGACAGTTAGTTCAATGTGTGAATGGTGCAATCTTTTTACTTTTTGTCGTCACTTTTACACTTTTAACATCGTTTATTTGAATGACCTTGGGACAAATTCGATATCCTACATTAGCTCTTATTATTTTTTAAAAGATTTTTGAAAGTTACAAACTTTTTGAAATTTTTGAATTCCTATGCATGAATTAATTTTACGTTTTAATTTGAAAAACAATACTGGTACTGTTGTGACACCAATAATAGGGTCCCTGTCGCTTGGAACTAGCGCTAGAACGCTATTGGTCCGTTGCTTGTGCGAAAAGGACGAAGACTAGGATCTAACTTGACCTGTGTCACGTTTGCCAATATTAATTTGAAGTTTGAACTTTTTGTTTAATATTCTGTCTTCAGTCTTTCGGTTCTTCTGTTAATTTTTCTCTGGGATAAGTACCAAATTTTGCTATTACTGTGGAATGTTATAGAAATGCTAGCATTTAACACCTGTGTTACAATATGTTTGTTTGACAATATTTACGTCAGTAGCAATTCCAGGCGTTGTTTGTCTTTATTCGTATTGTCACAATAATTTATTCCTATTATTAGACAATGACGCAACCTCCACTATCCGAACAGTATGGTCGTCCTCGACGACAGTAAAAAATATTGTTACAATTTTTGCATTATACCGCCTTTATCATTGAGCTATATAACTAGAGAAGCAAACCTCAATAAAATGTGTCAAAAAAGTGTAGCCACTTTATAAACGCGACGACGTAGCTTTGAAACCACTAAACATTTAAAAGTAAACATATATCTGTCTCACTTACACGCGTCGTAAGAATACTACCGTCGTTTAGATTAGACAAGGACCACAATATAAACATGCAATGACGGGATGGGGTTGCCTACCCATGCGAAATTTTACCCAACATTTTAAGCCATAAAAAGCGTTTAAATTATTTTTTAAATATTTGAATTATGTATTTCATAATGGATGTGTAATAGAAGTTTATAAATAATGAAAATAACTAAGCCATTTTCTTTTTGAATGTTTTTTCTTTATTATTAATGAAATTGAATGATTTAGTAGGTAGCCAGTCAGTCTCTTTTCTCAGCAATCGGATTATTTCCACCCATTTTTCACGGCGTGCTGCATCTTTAGGCACCCTGCTACGTTGGTACTATTAAAAAATATTTAAAATCACTTATTCCATAAATTAAAAACTCCCACTAATGTGGGAAACTAAAACTAAGTTTTTAGTGGTAACACTGAACCCAATTTACAAAATTCTACATTTTATTGCGTTTTTACGTTGATATAAACACAGAGACAATTAATTTACGTGTGGAAAGCAATTCCGGTTAATTTATTATGTTTTTGTGATCTTGAATCGCACTCTTTCGCGATATTTTTTGTCGCATGTCACTCAGTTGACTTCGGTTGGCGTCACACAGAGAACTGAACTGACGTTAGCTACGCTGATGGCTGTAGCCATCAGCCTAGTGGCAACGCCTTGGTGTGGTAATTGCTAATCTAGTGTAACATATATATCAATGGCCTTTATCAGTTCCGTCGGTTTGCAAAAGATGGCGCTACTGGCAGTTTTGCGCGCCAATTTTATTTCCAGATACGACGAACACAGCACGATGTGATAAATGATAATACTGTAGAGATAATACTAACTAGGTATATTCTATTTATAGTTATGAACTCTCATTTTCATGGACACAGAAAAATTAAACAAAGCATTATCAATATTTTTGTTTTTAAATAATCACGTGCATCATTTTCACTGTCTCGTATTGAGGTTTTCTCCTTATCACTGCTTGCCTGACGTCACATATGGTTTGACGAGGTGACGTCACCCGATGACGTCATCTTCCCCCACTGCGCAGTGCGCGAGTCTTGAGAAGTTCCACGAACTTCGCTACCTGAACCATTATTATAATGTAACGACTGTACAGTTTTTACATTATTTTTATTGATATATAATCAAGATGGCGATAAAAAATCTGAGCTGCCTCCTCGAGTTTTAAAATATTACCCAAGTCCAGATTTGTGGAAATTTCAGCTTGGTATTTCCGTTGTCCGATATCTTCCTTGAAGTGCTTGGTCACGTATACCTGTGGTGCATATAGGCACTTAATCTTGTTTTTCAACCTCAATTCATTTCTTTTCTACTAGTGACTCATATACATAGTTAAATCACGTACATAAGTAGGTACTTATAGTATTTCATAATCTTGCAAAGAGAACATATTTATTGTTCCTAGATTTTGGAACGAAGTTCCTTATCGCGCGTTGTGAAAGGGGGCTAGACGGAAAAAAATCTTACGAAAAGTTGTCACGACACTTTTTGCTATAGTAAGCTATTGTAAGCTGTGCGGCGTCGCATGTTTCTCTGTCTGTCTCTCTCTCTCTTATAGAAAGCAAGCCAGATATTTTCATTTCTATTTCGCATTGAATATAATTATTAATATAATTATTTTATACAAGATTCAATACATTACATTATTTATTATCATAACTTTAAAAAAAAAAAATTTATTACAATTCCTTCATTAATTAATCGAAAGGAACTTCGTTCCATCCGGGTGTCCCTTGACACCTCTCAAGTTTTTTGTTTCATTTTTTTTATGGTATCATATTATATTTTATGTAAAAAATGTTAAATGAAAATTCCCACACTACCTAAAAAACAGGAAAAAATATATGAAAAAATTATGAAAACGTGCTTATCTGATGACGTCATACGCTAGACTTGTTTACTTTGAATATGCATGAATGAAATCCTTGGATTTCCCCAACACTTAGTCTAACTTAACAATGTGCGATACCTACTTTGATATCTAATATGTTCTATGCTTATCCACGATTACCACATAATAAATAAGTAATCACACAACATTATAGTAACCTTTTCTTTGTGTTCTTGAGAGTGTCAACACAGGCGTGGCGAAGCGAAAGTGCTCCTCTTTCGTTCATAACTTCATAGGACTTTCACCTAAGACAGCAGCCCTATCCCCCTGAACCTTCCCATTAAATACCTGTATGTTGCAGATACAACTGATCTTTTAGGATCTGATAAACGAGACTATCAGTTGCGCAAGCGCAACCGGATTTGCCGGGCGGCGGGGCAGGCGCAGCGGTGATGGTAACCTTTGCGAAGCGAAAACGTCAAGTCCGGCTGACTTGACCCACTTCGCGCGCTTGTGAAATTTCTCCTGCGCCTGACTGCTTGCAAGAACACGTTTGCGGTTGGGGAATCCCCATATGCTAGAACGCAACACGCCACCATTTACCTGCTTTGAACAATTAATTGTTATTACAGCATTTACTGTTGTATCATTTAGATCATTCGACCTTTAATTGGTGACCTATTTATTTCTCTTGACGCAAGTATCGCAACAGATGCATTGTCTATTGAAATGTAAACTGATTTCAACCAACCATTAACCTCGTTGACTTGAGCAGATGTATTTTATTGACGGACACCTATTAAACTGTTGTAGTCAATACGGGCCGGATGTGGACAATTTGTTTTAATTATAATCAACTCGGAATCGGCCTTAGTTGAATATTGTCAAGGAAAACCACTGTCTGGATTTTCTTGTGTGGTCTTACCTAAACAGGACTCTGTGTGTCTTTTAATGCTTTTTACCTTATAACAATTAAGTCTACGGTTATGAATTAAATGGCTTTTCACATTTCGTTTGAATGAATTCGAACGAAAGAGAAGAGGTATTCATTAGTTTATCGTTGTTTTTTTCCAAATCGTGAATCGAATTATTTTATCCTCTAAACTAATGCCTACATAATGTAAAGAGATGCGTAATACAACTTTGTAGTTCGCCGTAGTAGAATGAATTATTATCGATAGTATCGTGTAACAACGGATTAGATAATCTTTATTAAACTAATACACGCTGAGTTTTCCAAGAATATTGTGAATCATCGGAAGTAGGCAAGCCATATTTTTTAATACAGACATGACAAATACTTGTACCATTACTGGTTAGCAGTTAATATGCCATAATTCACTCGTTTGTTTTTCAAGCTTTTAGCGTTTGGTCGTCGGGTAACACTAAACTGGGCCAAATTATTCATTGATATACAGTAAAATAACATAATAAGTGAATGAGATGACAACTTATTATAATTAGATGTGAAATACACAAGAATAAGAAGAATAGAACAAACTTTACATACATAACTTCATCGTCATCTAGTTCCATATTTATTACATAAGCACTTGAAAATATAAATATTTATAATCACGTGTGCCAATATTAAAGTCATTATAAATTACTGGCCGTCTTGGCGTATCCAATTGATTAAGTCTTTATTCTTTGTCCCGTTTTTGTGAGCTGTCTGATCTTCTATTTTATGGTCCTTTGTAATGCAATATAAGTTCTTATGTTCATAAATTGCAATGGATAGGTGTTCTGGTTCTGATGCAATTCTCCAATGTAGGTAAAAAATTCACGGACTGCACACCTGCGAGCAGTCGCGCACTGACAAGTGACGTCAGACACAAAGCACGCGGCGGTAGTGAAACTTAGTCTATGCAACAATTTTAATAGTAAATTACCTTATTATGGCCATTTTTTTCTTCAGTCTATCTTTGGCTTACACTCCTGGTTAACATTCCTATCATCCCTGTCTGTCTTGCTTTATGACAATTCCAAAGGTCCTTTACTGTTATATCTTTTCATGTATAATGTAACAGTACCTGTTATTACACCGACTCCATTAAATTGCACTACACCAAAGACAATAAGATATTACGAAGTGAAGTGATAGCTGTACCTACTATACAAAACGAGCTTTTATGCAGTTGCACAAGTAGCTACAATAAACTCTGAAGCTGACTTCTTTATTACCTTTAAAAGATAACACGGCTGCGTTATCCGTTATGACCCATTACTTAAAGTGTTTTCCATTGTCTCCTAGCGTTCATTGCTTTCGAACTATGCTGCGTACAAATCTTACAAAGAGAACAATATTAGAAAGATAGTAAAAAGGTTTAGTTGGTGGTTCTTTCTACAGATTTGTTTGTGGTTGTGTGTGGTTATGGAATATTTAATGCGACGCAAGCATTCTTCTACAGTTAAAATTTTGTCTATGCCTAATAAAGTTGTAATTTAGTGTGTTTTTTCTAGACAGTCTTATTTTATAGGAAGTGTAGGATATTATAAAACTTGGCAATTATAACTAACTGTAATTCGTCTAGACTCCTAGTCTACAGCCAATATAATGACTTGCAAATAAAGCTGTAAAGTACAACCATGAAATTTTAAGTCAAGGCAACTTCACAATAAATGAATGTAGATTTTATCACGATCAAACTTATTATATTGTTCCATCTGATCATAGTCAAAGAACATTTTAATAAGTCTTATTACCCTTGGATATTTGTTAACGTTACACTGCTTTATGTTATAATCAAATATAGCAATATTTCGATTTATTCTTCGTTCGGCCCACTGAGTTTTGTCCTACATAAAAAATTCCTGGTTCGTCCCAAACAATATGCTTCCTTCGTCCCAAAATATAATTTTAAATATTTTATTCTTGCTTCGTCCTATTTTATATTCCTTCTACGGCCCATATTTTTTTTTGTATATGCTAAACTTACTTTTTTGTACAATCGGCAACAAAAGGATTACGTATTATTAAGAGCCCACTTACATTTCGGTACTGAGCACGCATTTTTTTTTTTATATTTGGTATCTCGCAGTTCAACCTATGAGGCTGTCATCGCCTGCTTAATCACATTTTGACGAGATAGACGAAGATAAATGTAGGGAACAGCTGATTTTTATTTCGCGATTTCAGGTTTGGTCCCATAGTAAAAGTTGTTCATAATGATGAGTACAATGATCTCTTAAGAGGTTGCTGGTGTTTTTCAAATAACCGTATATACAGGGTTACTTTTCAACGACCAGCCAAATTTAAGGATGTGGTACAGACCAACAAACTAAACAACTTTCTCCATGGGACCAACATCGTAATCGCGAAAAATTTATCAACTGTCCCATAGAAAACTTCAATACCTACTCGACCTAAACGTATGGGACGGCTGAATTTTTATTTGCGATTACGATTTTGGTCCCATGGAGAAAGTTGTTTAGTTTGATGGTCTGTACCACATCCTTAAATTTGGCTGGTCATTGAAAAGTAACCCTGTATAGATATAGACAGATTATTGTTTCACAAATAAGTACTTTTTTTTGTTGACTGTACCTATAAAGTACTTGTAATTTGGGACGAAGCAAAACTTTAATTGTGATATGGGACAAACTAAGAATTTTTTGGAATGTGGGACAAAACTTCGGGACGAACGAAGAATAAATCAATATTTCATTACAACATTAATTTGGTTCTATGGATCATAGCCGAGCCTATCACCAGATTCCATTGGTTTTTTGCCGATATTGTTCATAATCCCTTTTGTCTTTTCTTGCACAAAATGGTACTCCTCCAATCGATTAGCTATCTCGGTCGCATTAAGTTGTTAGAGCATGGTAGCTGTCTCCGCGGTGCTAAGTCATGCGGTCTGGTCTTGTCGCACCATAACCAACCACCCACGTTGTACAATGTCATGTTGACGTTTATCCATATCAAAAGCATCGTAAACTCCAATATTTGTCTGCAATTGAAATGTAGCATATTTGTCGTGTGAAATTGCTTTCAAGAAATGGGTTTTTACATCGACTTTGAGACTATTTGGGGTTTAGTAGTTTTTTTTTAAATCGAGCCCAACATTCTTGGAATTCAAGTTATTAAAAAATAATGTGTCTTGGGAAGTTGTTTTAAAATGTCTGTCAAACCCTTTATAGCGAAGTCTCAACACTCTCAACGCAAACAGTATTATTTCTTGAACCAGGAATTTTTGATGACATAATGTACTTCGAGGAAAAATTGAAAACGGTACTTCCCACACAAAACTGCATATTTCATGAGAAAGTAAATGCAAGGTCGCTAATATTGTTAACTTGATGGGATTCCTCTTCTGTATGTACTGCTTCTAGAATAATAAGACAATTCTAAGCAAGTCCTTTTCACTCATAGAAATGTTTGGAACAATTGCAACTTCAGTTTTGTCCTCAATAAAAATATTCACCCATAAATTGGAGTACAATAAATTCTATTGTAATAACAGGTCACAACTAACCAAACCATTGTGACGATCACATCAATCTAAGGCGAAACAGGAAAACGTTTTTGTTTTTAATAGTAGTTGCGAATAAATAGATACAAATAAAGTTATTTTAGTTACAGACCCAACTGTCCTTATCCGTTTGATACTGAAATTTCCTGTTTGTGTAAGCTCGATCAGTTTTATTATAGAATGTGATATTGGACAAAGCCCATGTCATTGTATTATTCTAAACCCCTTCCTTGTTCAGAAACTTGACTTTACTTGACATCGCTTGATAAATCATCCCATCGTTTTCATCGTCTAATAAATCAGTTTGAGAATTATTGTGTTTTGGTTACAGAACATCTATGGAATCTTAAATAAAGGGGTTACTCTCCCGACTTGATGAGAACTTGTTGTAGGAGTAAAAAAATTAAACAAATTACTCATAATAAAGTCTAACATATTCCAAAATGCAAATGAATTCTGAAAGCCGTGGTTGATTGATGCGTCCCATCGCGCCTTTAGTTATGGCTACTTATGGTTGAAAGACCCAATCACGCAACCTTGTACAAATAAAGAAAAAAGTTATAATACTCTTCTGCAGTTTCGTCCATAGGCTGTTGCCTCCTGATCTATTGTAAACGTTAATTATTGGATTTGGCCGACAATACGGATCTCGTCAAACACAAGGATGACAATGACGTGCCATACAATTTTAAGAAGTCTATTTACAAATAATGCTGCAAAGCATGCCGCTTAAATATTTCCTGGAGCACTTTTGGGAGACATTGTAACGGTGCAACAATAATTGCATCGAGTTCTGTTTGAGTACCAGGGATCTGTTAAAGGTAGTAAGGATCCCGACTGTTACCCAATGAGTCACCCGTTCGGCTCGCACGGCATTCCGCCGGACATTCTGTCCATACCATTTATTTATCTTGATCGCGGGATTATGAAGCTAGGTGCCTCTACAATTAAACATTTACATAAGTGCAGTAAAGTTGAATTTTATAAATTCTAAACAAAGGATTCCTTGCATAAATTAGCGAGCTTAATTTTCTTTGTTTCACGAAGCAATAATAATTACGTCACAATAATAAGCATGAAGCTGATATTTACAACAGCTGCGGAGTCCTTGTTCCGATTATGGGCAAGAATCGTGCTTAACGCTCCGTAGATTACTGACATTTTCCACGTTTCCGCCTCGAGTGCCTTATTAAAAGATGTCATACTTACCGTTGCAGGCCAACTAATTGCATTAGATCATTATCACAAATATTTGCGCACATAAAATTTGTCCGTTGATGTCGGCCCATATATAGAGCAGGAATTATCAACTCCTGGAATTTGGAAGTTGTTGGGACTGAGAAACAAATTACTTAAAAGGAAAAGCTATAAAACCTTCATGTTTTAATATGCTATGCAGTTTATTATTGCAGTGATGCATTAAATTAATAAAACTATGAAGTCAAGCTAATGTTTCTACTTGCGCCTACAAACAGTAGACTTCCAGGTAGTTATTTTAATAACTACATAA
The DNA here is from genome assembly GCA_949316385.1 of Globia sparganii. NCBI lineage: Eukaryota > Metazoa > Arthropoda > Insecta > Lepidoptera > Noctuidae > Globia > Globia sparganii. Next base: position 13,227,011 of record OX438671.1, on the reverse strand, counting down.
CATATAGAGAAGAGTATAGCGCAATTAGCATACCATTTACGATTATAAACTTTCTAGAATCTGTTATCGCAGGTAGCCTCATCATCTACATGAGAATCACAATTTCCACCCTCGAAGACTCTTTGAATAATAGGGCTATGAATTATAGGCAGTCTGCTCCCGCCCACATCAAAATTCGTGATAGCGGCACAATAACCGCACTACCAATACCGACGCCATTATTTAATGAACCCTCGTCAGATGAAAAGGTCAAATTATTTGAAAAGATTAATCTTGTAATTTATGTGGGCCTAACGCGCCCCGACAGATTTCTCGCCTGACGGACAGAGTTATATGACATTGATTTTATATTTTATGGAACCCACAAAGAATTATGGGATTCGTTTTTTTCTGAACGTCTCCTACAATCTTGTTTGATACAGAATAGTTTTTTTCTGCTCTAAATATTTTGATCACTATTATTTTGCCTTCTCGGCTCACCGTGTCCAACTGCTCGGTACGTATATTCCAATCTATACTATAATAAATTAATAATATATTAATATTTTAAAGAGGTAAAATTTGTATGTTTGTGTGTAGGGGGTAATCTCCTGAACTACCAGTCGGATTTGAACAATTCTATGCATTTGATAACCCAATTCTTGCAGAAAGTTATAGGCTATTTAACATCACGCTAGGACCCCCAGGGGCTGAGCAAAAACAAAAAAAGTCAGAATGATCGCTGAGCGAAAACGAAGTAAGAGCGCGGGCAGGCAATACGATACGACGGAGTGGTCGGGAAACAAGAAATTTCACGCGGACGAAGTCACGGGCGGAAGCTAGTGTGGTATAAATTGTCGGGCGGATAATTTGCACGGGCATGCCAGTTTACTGAGAGTAATGTACTCGTAAATGTTTACGACTGTGGCTGCGTTTTCAATGTTATTTAAATCATTTTTTTTGAGATTCCTCTGGCAATGTTATATAGGTTTTGCCATTACGGATTATCGATGATAAATATTTTACTTTTATGGCATTCCGCTGAATTTGTGCGAAATTTTATCGCCATGACCTTCAGAGCGTGTAAAGATTGCATACTGAATCGTTTTTTTATACATATTTTATTCTCAGAAATGGAAGATGTGTTGCTTTCAATATTGTCGTATTTTGATTGTTATTATTTCAGACACCAACTCGGTTTTTCGTTCTTACAATAAATTGTTTTGATAATATGGAATGTCGGTAAATAACTGAATTAATGGGTTTCGAATGGCTGCTTACTTTCCACAATTCTTCGAATCCAATTTTGTATTTTACTACACGTACCGGTCTACGCAGTTCTTAATTCTGAAACATTTGCAAAAGGTCGCATGTCATGTTGTTATTGGATCCCGCTTTTTTGTTTCTTATTAATTTGCTTATTTTTATCTCATTAATAACCATATTGCGATGTGCACCTATTTATGAAAACATGTTGAAAACTTTCCTTATTTCGTCAAAGATATTTTTCTCCTCTATATGAATACAAAGTATACAAACGACGTACCTAGTTAATAGTTACCTATTACGTTGTATGCTGTACAACTTTGCAGATCATTGAACCCCTGCGTATGGGTGATGGGACTAAAAGTCTGCATGACCTTACCGACCAATCACCTTGAATGGTATCAATATATCTATTTTCTTTTTAAACAACAATTTTTAACAAAATAATCATATTTTCCTCAATCTTTCTCTTTCTGTTCTTCCCTCCATTTTTTTGGTTGATTACTGGTGTGTGTGCGCGCTTATGCAAACGATTCTGCACATGCACGGTTGATTGCACGACTTTGTCAAAGTTTGGCATTAGCACGCTTTTGATGATCATCATTAAGAAACATCCCTGTGTTATGATGACTATTTCTTTATTAGCATTGCACATTGCAAACTTGCTGGAGATATTAAACATTATAAGTAATAGCTTTGCAATGCTAACCACTTAACGTCATATTAAAAATATAGCCCGATTCCTTTTTATGAATTAGATCGTAAAACTATATAATATATTCCACTGAATTTGGTATTTCACGGTACAAACATTGCTCAGCTATAACTTCTATGGGTCAGTGGTCAAAAAGGTTATTGATGATCAATAAACTGAATAGCTGCTTAATTATTATCCTATAGGATGGTTTACCATTTTGTGGTAATCTTGTTATCAAATCTAAAATCTGTCATTTGCATTTTCAAACTGATGGATGATTGATACGTGAGTGTCGATGATTGAGTCCATAGGTGTGCAGTGGTGGACGGCGGCGGCGTCCTGGCTGGTCGTGCTCGACATGCTTGCACTAATTCAATTATTCCGTTTATGTACCGCACCGATCACGTTGCATATTGAGTTTCTGCCCGACGCACCACCGCACCAGCCCAATTAGGAGGACACTAAAAAGGTGCTGCGTTTGTTTGCGCCTCATTGTTCTCATCGGTATCTGGGCTGCCGCCATAGTTTCGCAACTGGCAAGCCTCTGTTTCCTCGTCTTTTTAAGGAATCGAAAGTTGTTGATTTTCTGCAACGCGCCGAGGTGCCTTGCAGTTGTGAAATTGTGCGTAGGTGCGGTGCATAATGCGCGGGGGCCCGTCTGGTCGGCGGCGGCGGCGGTGGCGGTGGCTGCGCCGCCGGTGCCGGGTGCCGAGGGGCGGCCGGTGGTGTTTACGATGCACCGGTGCGGCGCCGCCGAGTGGGGCGTAGGCGTCGCCGGGGGGCGTCGCGCCAGGCTTATCAGACGGTGGCGGGGCCGGCGCGCGAGCCTCACTCCACGTTCTACCGCTGACCGCGTGTGTCGTGCACGCTCGCTGACACCGGTTTTAGATAACAAAAACCTTTGTCCAGTCGAGGCAATAATATTTACACAGAGCGTGCTTCGCGCCGCGTAGTTTCTGAGGGGTTTTCCGACGCCGACCGACATCTGTCAGCCGATTGTTTTAGTTGCGCGCACGCGGGAATCGCGCTTGCTTGTATCAAGTTACGACAAGTTTTTGAAGTTTTTGATGAAATTTCCTGTTGCATTGTGAAGTGCTTTATTTGGATTGCAGTTAGAGGAAATCGGTAAGTGTTAATTTTTCATATAGGCCGAGATATCGCGATGCAGAATGGGAATTTCCTGGTCGTTTCGTAATGATACCACATGACAAACAGAGATTGTTTTGTTTCTCATTATCTGTTTTTTATTGCATCATCTAGGTACTCGTTATTGGTTTACGACATTATCATCGCTAAATGATGTCCAGCTATACTAACTACCTACCTGTGAATTTCTGATTTTCATCATCTACTTTTGCTGTTGACTGTACACCCTTGCCATAGGTAAACAAGGCATGTTGCAAGGGTATACGATGTTACTTGACATTATCGAAATGATTGTCCGCGTGGTCAGTGTTGTTTGTTATCATGGGGTCTAATCGTTGTTGAGATGGTTGTCGCAGCGTGTTGAGGCGGTACCGGCGAAGGCGCGCGTGTGACGCCGCGACGCTGCGCGCGCGCACCGTGTCATCGCTCGCGGTCAGTTGAACGAACCCTCCGCCGACCGACGTCAACCTTGCCATAATCGCGATTATTTGCATCGCCATTGTACCCACTGTGAGCTGTAAGTGAGCCTCTTAATTGTCTCACCGAGTGCGCGTATGAACCCAAAAGCAACAGATCAATGAGCAAAAAAAAACCAATGGTATACGGTTTTTGACTTAGTATTTTTTTTTTGTTTAACGTTTAGCTAGTGGTCGTATCGTATTACAATCATGATAAGAATATTGTGGAAAATTGTTTGCTTTCTAGTTTATCGGCGCCGCTGCTGATAATTTTTATTGAATGCCCCATCGTTCCTTGAAGTCATAACATAATAGTGTAAATATTTTTTACACTTCTGAAAACGGAATAAATAGATATTGTATAGGATAGGAATATCATAGTAATATATTATATCAATACTTATACACCCTAATTGGTTTTCTTAATATAAGAAAAAAAAACCGGTCAAGTGCGAGTCGGACTAACGCACCGAGGGTTCCGTACAAATGTGTATGTAAATAGTTTATTACGGATTTTTTTTTGTAATGTGACTACAAACTTACGGTTTTCGGATTTTTGCCTTTACTTGTGCTATATGACATTGCTTCTTTCCAAATTTCATGATTCTAGGTCAACGAGAAGTACCCTATAGGTTTTTATTCCGGAACATAAACGCCCGTATCTTTTGATTGCTTTGACTTAGAAGTTTGATTCACCGCTTCAAGGGATTGCAGCCCTGAGTATTTAATGCTAGCTGCGCCCCGCGGTTTCACCCGCGTAAGTTTTGATCCCATGGGAATATCGGGATAAAAAGTATCCTATGTGTTATTCTGATGTATAAACTATATTACTGTAAAGTTTCATCAAAATCCGTTCAGTAGTTTTTGCGTGAAAGAGTAACAAACATCCATCCTCACAAACTTTCGCATTTATAATATTATAGAAGGATTAATTTCAACTTGATAACTCCACGCATTCCTGAGAAAAAAGGTCTTGACCGACGGACAGACAGACGGACAACGAAGTAATCTCCGTGCCGTTTTTCCTGTTGAGGTATGGAACCCTAAAAACACATAATAATATCACAAATCTACAGCATGTTAAGGTGAATGGGAAGTGGTAGACCGCGAAATTCAAATTTTATGACGTTTTTTGCAATTTGCAGGTCAGTGTCAGGTTGTATCTTGATCAAAATTTGATTCGCGACTATAACAGGTACGTATCTAAAGAATTATAATCATTAGAATCATTAATACATCTTCCTAAGTGAGATTTGTACCACAAACACTTTTCCATGAGAGATTTCTTCTTGTGGTACAAATCTAAGTTAGGAAGATGTATTAATGATTCTAATGATTATAATTCTTTAGATACGTACCTGTTATAGTCGCGAATCAAATTTTGATCAAGATACAACCTGAAACAGACCTGCAAATTGCAAAAAATGTAAAAAAAATTGAATTTCGCGGTAACCACTGCGCAATCACCTTAAAACAACATTCTAATGACTGTAGGTAGGATGATATTTTAATGATAAGATTAGAAACTAGGAAATGTCGACTCTATTGACGCCATCGATGGTTGGCTATCCCTTCCTCATAGTATAAGCTGCGATAACACAACAATAACATTAACTGTTTGAATATAACGATGGATTTTTAGGGTTCCGTACCTCGAAAAGAAAAAACGGAACGGAATCAAGCTGGAATTTAGATCAAATACTCAGGTCCACTGCCCCTTGGAGCTGTGAAAATATCAAACTTCTAAGCCAACGCAATCAAAAGATACAGCCGTTTATGCCGCAAATTTTCGACACTCGCAAGGGAATCAAACCCTACAGGATACTTCCGGTGAACTCAGAATCTTGAAATTTGGTACGAAGCAACGTCTTATAGCACGAATAAAGGAAAAATTGCGAAAACCGTACATTTTTAGTTACATCATATAATAAAAACAAATAATTTTAAACTTACTACCCCTTTCCTCATGAACGCGTAGAGGTATGGTGGTGAATGCCTAAGGCATTAAGTCCGCCTTTGTACCTTTTTGTGCGAAAAGTTTAAATAAATATTAAATTGAAATTCATATCAAATACTCAAGTCTATAATACATTTAAGCTGTAACAAAATCAAACTTCTGTATCAACGCAATCAAAAGAAACAGCAATTTGATATTTTCAAATTTGATATTCGCAAGGGAATCAAAACCTAAAGGGTACTTCCAATCGAACTAGAATCTTGAAATTTGGCATGAAGCAATGTTTTATAGCACATTTAAAGGAAAAATTCCGAAAACCTTAAATTTCTTGTTACATACTTACCTACTTTGTACGGAACCCTCGGTGCGCGAGTCCGACTCGCACTTTACCGGTTTTTTTTACTATCTAGACAAATATAAAACAATATCCGAGTTACAGTTATCATTGAAGAAATCTCCAGTCCCGACACTTGATAAAGTAGAAGCTATCAGCATATAATAAATATTTATCAAAGTAATTTAAGACAAATGTGGGGACATATAAATGCACAACAGGGCATCCTGTTGCGCTATTCAAATTAGTTTTATACAGGAGGCATTATTCTCTTGGTCACATAAAAATGTATAAAAATCTATTTTATGCGGGCTTATTATTCGTCGTGTGTCGTTTAAATGCGTCTCTTCTCTTTTGATGACATCCTTAAAGACTATCTACAGTTGTATGTAGGCAAACTTTTATTACTTTGCTTCACATGACATGAGCAATTATTTTTTCTTTTACTTAAAAGGACTACATGACCTAAAGCGCGGTCACTGTCGGACTGCATAGGAAAGAAAGAGAAGCGCAATGATACAGAAGCAATTATCTATTTACAAAAAATCTATTGTTTGGACTAAAAAATTAAAACACTACTGCTTTAGTATGTTGCTTATAGCATAATCTGACAAAAAAAAAAAAAAAAACAGAATTATTGTATGTATATATTAGTATGGTTTTTATTGTGAAAAGAAAGTTTTTAGAGGTATCTTCATGATTTTTTTCTATCATATCAAATTAGTTGTATTATGTTTTCAACACACTGTCTAACTAGCATATATCCTGAAGAATATCTATACTAATATTATAAAGAGGAAAGGTTTGTATGTATGTTTGTAACGAATTGGCTCAAAAAGTACTGGACCGATTTTAAAAATTCTTTCACCATTTGAATGCTACATTATCACTGATTAATATAGGCTTTTTAATTGCAAGAAAAAATAAAATGTTTAAAAAAATAAATGTCCACCCGTGCGAAGCCGGGACAGGCCGCTAGTCATATTATATACGGTGACTGATAATTAGTGACCGATACTTAAACACGTGCTTGTACTCATGATAACAAACAACTTTTACTATGGGACCAAACCTGAAATTGTGAAAAAAAAATCTGCTGTTCAGTCATATTTATGTTCGCCTAACTGGTCAAAATGTACCTAGGTACTGAACAGCAGATTTTTTTTTCGCGAATTCAGGTTTGGTCCCATAGTAAAAGTTGTTTGTTATCATGAGTACAATCACGTGTTTAGGTATCGGTCACTAATTACCAGTCACCCTATATATTCCTGATTTTGTTTACTGTAGTCGGTCGTATATACTTTTATGCATTATAAAACTTATGTTTTTTGCGTTTAAGTTCTGTAGTCCCTTTTTAAACGATGTATAAACGGAATGGAACGTTTTTAACTTAGCACCTATTTGCGGTTAAATCAAACAATTATCATATGGGCTCAAAAACGTTGTCTGTGTAGATGATATGATAGTTTTCCAGGGTGCCATAACACTTCACTGAAAAACTTCCAGGACAAAGAAAAGTCCGGTCGACTTTTTTCAAAGTTCACTGTAATGAATTAGGTTCCTGGTCAAGTCTTTTAATACATTTTCCTTTCACGTAGAAAGCGTTGAACGCAAATTATGACATACTAATCGGTTAACTGTCTGCATTGTTGTGATACACGGATATGAAGTATGTTTGACAAAACCTTGGGCTTCTGCCAAGCTGATGTCAGTTACACGATTGTACACTTTGCTTGATATATTGTAACTCGTAGTGACATTGAATCTACACACATTTACGAGTACATCTGAAATTACCTCTTATTTGTTATTTACGCACTGAACAATATATTAATGCGTGTATTTTTCTATTACTTCCAGTATTGCGTTTACATCATATTTTTTTATGTCTCCACTAGACAAGTTCCTGTGTAACGTTTGGTATCTAGAAGTTCACCAAAATACTGCAAATACTTATTTTTTCCATCTTTCTGACTGGATTAAATTGCTAGAGATCAAAGGTCTCCAGCACTCTTTTCCCATGTTATTTCTGGTGAAACAGTTTTGGACTTATTTTTTTTACTAAATTGGCGATAGCAATAACAAAAATCCAACTACTAAAAAGATGTAAATATCATTCCTGTATAGCTGATTCCCGCTTCATCGGTATTTTCTGTAGAAGAGTAGTTGTGAAACATTTTGCGATAAGTGCAAGTGTTTGTGCAGCTAAGTGTTCGTGGAAGGGCGATGATAAGCATAGTGCCGGTGTAGGCAGCGATTGGGATGCCGCTATCTGCACTGATAACGAAGGGACAAGTCCTGCAAATTGAGACGTAACTCGGACAAAACAAACAATAGATAATATTTTAGATCAATAAATTCCGATTTACACAACGATATTTTATGGAAATGTTGTTTACGTAAGTAATTCTACGACCCGTTTCAAATTAATTAGGTACCACTTAGTTATTGATTAATAGCTAGTTTTAGTAAATATTATTTGTTGGTATGAAATTGTTAAGTTCATTTTTATGGTTCGACAAAATAAATGAAATATTGGCCCCGATTCTGTGGTTCACAAACTAAACTAAATTTAAGTTCAGTGCATCTTTTTCTTTCTATTTCATTAAGAAAAGGACAGAAGATAAATATTAGTTTAGTCCTGTCAAATTAGTAAACGCCTGACGTAAATTGGCGTATTTTTAGTAGCCAATTTTTTAATCTCGTCTAAATTGTCTATGGATTATCTAATTTGACAGGACTAAACTAATATTTTATCTTCTGTCCTTTTCATAATGAAATAGAAAGAAAAAGATGCACTGAACTTAAATTTAGTTTAGTTTGTGAACAACAGAATCGGGGCCAATGTATGTTTTTCAAAACTTTCTACGCAAAAGGAATTATACAACATTTTGGAATTTCCACACCTTTTTATGTCGAAACATAAAAACGCGTTTTTCCTTGAACACAACAAAATACTGTGTGACGTCAGATGATGGGCGTACAATTATCTCTCTCGTCGGCTCTCGGGTGGTGCTAGGCGGTGCCACATGCCAGGGCCACAGCGAAGTGGCGGCCTTTCCGCACCCAACTGATAAACCAAAATGCTTTCAACTGCGCACGCGCAGCTGAGCTCACTTTGTAACAGATTAACGGAATCCCTCAACGCCTGTTTTTCGTGCAGGGATTTGCAGTTGCATCATTGTTTTATCAGGTTGGATTATGTTTTCTGAAGCTCTGATCATTTCAAAATGGGATCAGGTAAAATGCTCACGATTCCACAAAATGTCACTGACATCGGTTGCTTAGTGTTGGTCTGCGCTAAAATATTGCAGGTAATAAAGCATTTTGTTAACCCGCAATGAAGGCTCGAGTGTACCTCAAAAGAAATTAGCATAAGTGCTGCCAAACACAGCGAGCATCGAAACAATGGCTTTGTCTGTCTATCCGTCTATACGTCGCCTAATATAACTGTTTCGTTATGTTCTACAATGTTACTTTAAATGTGCACCGACAAAGTGAATTAGTGGTCATATTTTTGCATTGCTATTCCAAAACGTTCACTCTGTCGTAAAACAGTATGAGTGGCGTAAACTTTGTTCTCAACGTTTGCCGTAGCTCGTTTATTTATTACTGACCGGCAGTTACTGGTTGAAAGTAATGCCTACATTGACTTCATACTCTTTATCTGCTTCACCTAACCTTTTAGTATGCATTTTATTTTAAATGCCATTAGCCATTACCCACATAAGGAGCAGCTTTATTATCTCGTTCCGAATCTTTAATTCTCCGTCTGTATCATATTATTTCTAAGTTTCGAGTTGGAACGTTTTAAATAATGATAATTTGTACTACATTGACACTTCAGTCAACCGAATAAGCCAACTTTTATCGTATTTTGGTCGAATTATATTTAACTTTAAATTAACTCCTTAAGTACTTACTGCAAAGACGATTTCTTTGATGGCAATGTAGGCGACGCAATTAAAAAATGAATAAAACAAGGAATACATTTGCGTAGGCGTCGGTCTGAAGACGGCAGTCGCGACGCGGCGACGGGTTATCGAGGATCTCGACTAATAATACGTAGTGTTAATTCAATTCACTACTCTATTAGCTCCATAGACATGCAATCTTTCATGTAGGATTAATCGTTAGTAAAAACATTGTTATCAAGAATAAATATTATAAATATTTTGTAAATCATGTTTGTAGATAACATCCACATAATTATAATATAAGTAGGTACCTACATGCTAAAGCGATTTACCTATCAAATTGTGCCACATAATCTGCCGTAATATTTTTGTCATTTATCGTTTCAGTCGGTCAAAATAACGCTCCGAGAGTAGGTACTTGAGTGTTCACATTGCATTTATTTCGTAATTGCGTCACTCCTTCCAGTTAATTAATTCAAGATAATGCACATAAGTGTACGTAATCTGACCGCGCGAAGAGTCACAATAACCATTAGTGCGGCGATATAATTTGCATTGCCTTTTAACGCGTTAGGATTATACCTCTTTGTTCTACCGCATTCGTGCAGCTGCTTGTTCCTTATCGGCGCAGAACAATAAATACCGATTTAAAACAGTTCTCACTGTAGATAACCCGTTATGCCCTTCTGTAATATTCAATCTTAATTAACTGGTCTTTGTCCAAAATTTTGCAAAATTCCACGAAACAAAAGATGACCTAAAACCCAGGAGAATTAAAAATAATACATTTCATGTCGAGAACGGTACCTAATTGTATTGAACATAATGTCTGTAAAAAAGCGCGAGTTTTTTCGACAAGTGTGCGGTTAGCCGTCGGCGCCGCGCGGAATGCTTGCCATTTCCGGACGATATCCGGTCCTTGCTTCGGCGCCATACGTAACGCTTTAGATAACCTTATCTTTCAGTTAAATGAGACGAATCATAATCTCTTTATTACAAAGTATACATTAAATAATTTATTGTCCTACTGAAGCAGCTATTAGATTTTCCTTGGCTCTACAAGTTTTTCCAGTTCCTTGCAAGTTACTTGTTATTTTCTTGTTCTTAATCCTTGTTTTTACTAGTAAATTATATACAATATTAGCCTATCATTTTACACGAAATACTCATTACGCAATTCTTGGAATGTATATTTTGTTCCTTCATTTTTTCTTTTCTTTTCACCAATGTCGCGATGTCGATGATTCATAGTTCAGAATGAATCATTCAACGTAATCGAGTTTTTGAATTGAGCCGACGACGACGAATGTAAATACGCGATCGTAGTGACCCGCGATAGAGAGCGAGTGACGGTGAGTCACGCGGGTTTTCCGAGAAACACAGAATGGAGCAGTTTTCGTGAAAACGAAGGTCGACTCCGGTCGGGCAGTCGCTATAATGACCACCTCTTTGTGCCAACAAAGATTAATTTTCTTTATACTTCCAACTTTGTTCTTCGGTAGCATGGTATTAACTATACAAAGAATTACTGGCGACTTGTAACCCTTTGTCCTTTAAAACTCCCTAGGGTATGTGTGAAGGGTGCATATGGAAAGCGACAGTGCATCGATCGCGTCGTCCTGACTGAACGCTAATTTTTCACCGCTATCTGGTGTTTTATTCATTGCTGCCTAGGTTCGGCTTCACTTTCCATGGTTTACTTGTGTACAGCGATGGTTTTCGCTTGAGCGTTAGTTTCGTACAATAAAGGTAAAGTGAAGGGACGTTGGCGCGGTGCCAGGGCGTCGATTTATTTTATTATTCGCTCGGTGGCGGTCAATGTCGCGACAGGCCGTCGACGGCGCCACACATCGGTTGCATGTGTTGCTCTTATTATTTCTACAGTTTAAACTTATTATACTTTGTTACTTACATGTCACATACTCACATGTCTATCATTTGAATCAATCCAATGTGTGACATTATGATGATGGACCATTTTTTTAAATAATGCTTTATTTATCTTTCGGTCTCGTCTCGTATCTGCTTATTTTATTTTAGGTTTTTAAACAGTATTCTATTACTTAACTCAAATAATGATCTAACGGAACCTTGACGCGCACCTTTCCTTTCCGGACGAACAATTTATCAAGGATATTTGATTTTTTGCTGCTTCTAGCACAGATTTTTAAGGTGCTATTTATTCAATCGTAATAATTAAGGAATGGAATAAGATTGCTATACTTACATAAATCTAATAAATTGCCCGTGATCTCGCCATTCAATTTCAATTTAATTATGCGCTCCAAATTATCCTCATCACATAAAGTAATGCAACACAAGCTGTTCTTTATTTTATTTAGAATCAGTTCAAGGAATTTTCTAACTCGCCGGAGCGTCGCTATTAGTATGAGCAATTAGCGTTCCGTTAATGAGCTCCCAGACAGCCGACCAGATACGAAGAGACGGCTTTAAATGTACACATCTTGACAGGTTACTGGCCACTTAAACTTGATGGGGTAATAACCTGGGAGTGCTTTATGGAGCCCGTGGTTAGCGATGTCAATAAGTTCCGTATCTCCATGGAATTGGGGTCACTTTTCGAACAGCTCAAGGTTTGTTATGACGAGCTAGGAATTTCACATTGCGTACTCCTGTGCAGTATAAATTCTGGGAGGCTCTGGCTGTAGACTAACTACAGTCTATCTATTGTTGTTTACTCTGAGCAGTTTGCCCCTTTTATCTTTCTCTCTCTCTTTCATCTTTACTTCAATGGCTTTCCGACTTTGTAATCTTCTACAAGCTGCATCTCTAATTGCTTTTCTTGGACGGGAGGTTTATCCGCTTAGCCTTTGTATTTTGGCAATCCTTCAAAGAGGTTTCTGTTCGATATCTTCTGTTGGCGAAAAATGTTTTTTTCCTTTCTACTATCATTCATGGAGTTGCCATTCCCAGTAGTAAAATTCTTCTGACATTTCGGATTCCTTAATCCGGAGACAACTTTCAGAAAAATTTAGGTCGGTCGGTGGGGTAGGTGGGTAGATTCGGTCTAGATTTTTTCAACCTAATGTAAGGACATTAGATTGAAAAAATCTAGACTTAAAAGACATCCTCCATCTACAAGTTCTAGGCACAGCTGTAACCTCATTACAAAGGTGACCAAATATTGTGTGCGGTGGGCGTGCCTCACCTGTCTCATCACGCGGCCGCCACGTGCGCTCGCGCATGTTCTATGTACGCGACACGCATACCGATCCCAAGCCTCGTAGGATTTACACGTATTTTTACATAAGTATAGGCCAAGTTTTTATAAGGGGTAACTCAGCTTTAAAAACTGAAGGGGATTTTCCCTCAGTCAGAAAATCCCCATCAGTTTTTAAGGTTGACTATTGTCAGACTAACTTCCCTTCCCAATAGCTGCATTGTAATATTTGGTCTTCTTGGAACTCTGATTCTTTCTTGGTAGATAATTATTGACATTATTGTATTGAAGCAAAGCTTTTATAGCAGATTCTAGATCACAAAGTAAATCATAATTTTTTAGCCCAATAGTGCCATCCTCTACGATGCGTCCACGCTTTACTCTATCAGTAACCCCATCACGATCTTGAACAATATTATCTTTGTAGAAAATCTATTCTATAAGGCCACCCAAATGGTCCGTACAAACAACAATACAAATCTATAAAACACCGCGGTGTCGTTTATGTATGACAAAAGTGGTTTCCGAATACTAATTTCGCACTATTCTATGGGGTCATATACCTTCGCTTTGTTATTGTCAAACATATTGACATTGTGATGTGCGTCTTATTTTTAAAGCTTGTTGCTTTTAATGGTTGTTGTGTTGGGAAGGAGACATTTTGAAAAAAATCATTTTTATGATCAATTTCTCAACATTAGTCTTCAGTCTTTCGACTCCACCAATATCCTAACTAGTCTCTTTGTTGAGTTTGTTGTTCTTTATTCTCATGGTGCCTGGCCTCTTGCCAGGGCTCACTTTCAACAAATAATGTTAAGTAGATGAATTAATTGCGAGTAATTAATTAATATTAATATATATATAATATACTACTGTCATACCCGTGATATAATGTTTCTGGGCTTCATATTTTTTGAACCTGTAAGGAAAATCTCAAAATTTATGAGGCCAATAATTTACAGTTAGTTACTGCTAGTCATTCCTATGATATTCACGAGAACTTGACTACCGATGCCGATGTTCTGGTCAATTCTTAACCACATGGCGTAACGTGGATCAAAGCCATGTTTTATTTACGTCAAGGAGCTGCTCCTGTTTTCAGTCAAAACCCATTTTTATTCGTTTGCGAAATTATGTTTTTATTTTTTTTTTGCACAATAAAATGTGAAACAGTGTGCAGATGTAGTATCGGGCATCGTTCCCGGAAAGCCACATCGAAACCCGTGCTCTGATACGGAGCTAAATAAAACTCTGACGACGCAGTTCGGGAAACATCGCGACACGACTTTGAATTGAGGAAAATATAAACAAATAAAAATGTGCTCTTCCTCGAAGCACCTGTGCGAATGATTACAGCGATAACTTTGATATCTGTTAAATATCTATAAGGAAAATGATACGGTATGTCCAACAACTGAACCCAGTTACCAAGGGAACAGTGAAAATATATCATAAACGATATCTTTTAGTTTCTACTTTGAACTAATCTAGGATAAGTACGACTTTTGCGCCGAATTGGAAATACGTAAAAAAGTTTCATTTTATTTGGGTCAGTGAGAACAGTTTTCCGTGGAACTCGAATGCATGTGGACATTGCACACACGATTAGATATTGCATTATGTGGGAGGGCACACGTGCGGATAACGGTTTGCCTTATCAATTGAGCTTACAAACCTCACCTAGTTGTGCTGGACAAAAGAAAATCCGCATTTCGCAAGTACAGAGTGTTACTGCAACACAACTCTTGCGAAATTATTGTGCAAATTGTTATAGATAAGTAACTAAGTGAATTAGGTTTTTCCAATAGAAATGTAAAATTCTTATATCTATGGATTTCTCCTTCATTTCTAGAAATTCTTTCAATAGTTTTCTTAGAAAGTCAGCAGGTAAAATTGTCCGGTCATTAATTCTCAAACGGTGTACACATTAGACTCGTGACGTAAACAAAAATTAGTGCCTCAAACAATGGTTCAAGTGTAACAGAACAAAACATTATAGAAGCGCTGTACGTTGATACGTCACAACTAGATATAATGGTGATCTCATTGGCTGCTAGCGATAACACCGCGTACTACGCTCTGAGAACCCTCAAGGGCTCAACGCGTACGATGCCGCGATGCTTCGACGCTTCCAAGAAAAATTTAATAAGCCCTAGCACAATACACGCAGGAATGACGCAGTTCAGTCTATAGGTCAAGGTAACAATTTCTTTATACAGTATGACAGCAATATGAAATGAGAGGTCGCAACACAAAGAAAAATTCGTGACATATTTGCGAAACCCTTTGTCGTCACACGACCAGACAGAGCAAGTAGACTCCCAAGTTCTTTTCGAAGTGATCGGGAACTAAGAGAAATGCGAACAAGGATGCAAACACCCGAAAAGTAGCATGACCAAGACTAACAAGCAAGAATGTGATAATAAAGCGTTGGTTAATTGTTAGGTAAAGCACCGTGACCAATTAACGTACATGTTAGCTATACAATGCGCGCGCGCATTTGAGACGAATTTCATTTAAGCAATTGTAGTAATTGACCGGGCTGAGCGCCTTCCGGAGCAGCCGCTTGCTTTGTCTCCGCACTTGCACTGATGCACGAGGCCGGGAGTGTCGGACTATCTGTTATAAGATCTTTTATATATCAATCATTTTAATCGAATCTTAGCAAGGCTCGCTCAGAATTTTAATAAAATAATAAATGGCTATATTAGGTTATACATTGACTCGGTATGTTCAAAAATGATTTCTGCACTTTTACAACACGCCTTTTAAGGTAGTATTGACGCGCGTCTATTGCCGTAATGAGCGCGCCCACGGGTCCACGCGTCCTTGCGACAAGGTCCGACCGAGCCTCCCGCCCACCAGTGGCGTCACCGCTGGCATCATAAATCCACAATAGTTAATCGATACTACTATATTAAGCTCGAAATACCGTAGCCCTAACTGTCCATCCAAATGTACCCAACCTCTTTTGAAGCAAAATGAACATTTGTTGTCTCGCGGAAAATTCTGAAGCTTTGTTTGAAAGCTGTTGGATTGCATGAGTGCAGAGGCTTTGTTTTGAGTATAAAGCGTTACCTCAGATAAGTAACCATCGCCGCGTGCGATGCGAAATGATGCGAAATATTTCCGGAGTTAGAGGAGTATTCTATTAATAAATGATTCGACGTCGCTCGTGGGCGAAGATTTCGGGCGAGCGTGCGCGGGCGCGGCGTTCAGTAGCGCGCGATCCGCCGCGGCCGGCCGCCGTACGCGCGCGCAACGAACGAACGACCCGCACTCCCGCGCACACGATTCTCCACGCGATATTCGCGATATACGACCTACGATCCGCCCCTAAACACGCGTTAACGCCGACCCCTATACGAAAGTCCCGCGATATCAAATCTCGACGGTGCCTAGACGGATCAACCTCACGTAGTTAATACCTACTGCACTTTTGCGAGGGCGGATTATAACGAACAAATCGACTAACAAACTCGAACCGCACGAAGGTGTCGCGTCGCAAAAAGCGCAACACAATAGAGTAAGCGTCTAATTATAAACGTGGTTGAGTTAGCACCGCAAGATGCAGAACATTGATCCTCTAGAAATCGCCAACATCCTCGCCACGGAGCTGTGGTGCCAGCAGGTATACCGCCCTCTGCTACTATTGTATGCTAGACTCACTAGCCAATGTATTCCACATTCTAGGACCCGGTCGTTTGTACAGAGAATTGGCTCTTGCTCCATTTAAAGGTGTCACAATTGAGTAAAGGTGTCTTTCCGCATTAGACTCATTAACAGTTTGGTACAATTTAGTACAACTAGAATTCACTAATTTATGTTAATAAATCCTTATCACAAGTAATTTGCAACGCAAGTAACGAGGGCACTACATTTTGTTAAAAGCATCAGTTTTGAGGTGACAGATTTATTGGTCGGCTTTCAACGCACATGCCATTAGCGTATTCACTTCACTAAACTTACGCGGACTCTTGAGATAAACAAAATTACAGAATAAAAAAAGCACATTTAAAAAGACCATTAAACTATTTACTTTTACGGAAGAATGTTAAATTAATATGTAAATAAAATTGTTATTTTGTTATGTTGTTGATACGATACATTGTGTTGTGAAAATATTTTGCTGATAAATTGCGATCGGAATGTGGAAGCAACCACCGTTCGATCATAACAATAAATATTGCATAACAAATTATAATATTAATAATTTTGTAGTGAACTATTGGAAAATTGCGAATACTATCAATAAATTTAATCGTTTATTTGAACTTCTTGGAATAATCGGTCGAGTTCATTTGATTTGATGACTATGCTGTGTTAGGTCTGTCTATTTTGTTAATTAATTTGTTTAGCCTCGAGTTTGACAAACAAGTTGTAACAGGTTCATACTCTAGTTTCTTTTCATTCTGTGATTTAATTATATCGAAATACCATGACGCATTTGGCGGCATAATAGCTTATCGAATCATCAATGAGCTATTGCCTTAGGTAATGGGGAAAGATAATGTATTTGAAGATGGATGTGGAGTCTTCGGCTCCCTTTTGCTCTTATGGCCCATTCAGAGCTGGTTTTATTTATTCATTTCTCAGTACCCGACTGGGCTCTTATTCGGAATCTTACTTTACATCCTGAAGGCTTAAAATGTATTTTTAATTTAACGTCTTTTCCCCACACAACAATGAGTTTGTTTAGCCAGCTTTATGCTCATTGAAAGGTCTTAAGCAAACTTCGAAATAACTCCGTTTTCTTCCAATACTTATAGCTATATTCTCTTTTCCAGTTGGCAAACCTTGAGGGCCTCCAGTCAGGGGTCCCGACCCGCACCACGGCCACCATTACGCCCACTCAGCTGCGGAACTTCGAGCAAACTTACATCGAGCTGACCAACTGCCGCAGCGAGCCAACCACGCACGCCGGCTTCGTACCACCTTCAGTCACGCACGCCAACAACTACGGTATGTAGAGGATTATTTTGGGGAATTAGACGGAGATTTGGGGGATTAGAAGCTATGTTTGGGGCATTAGAAAGGGAATTCGGAGTTTTAGAAATGGAATTTGTGGAATTAAAAAGATAATTTGGGTGGGGAGAACATTTGCTATCCAAGGAATTATAGGTAAAACTTTCCGAAATTAGAAACGGAATTAGCAAAGATTCAATTCAAAATTTTAATTACCCAACGAAGCAGTGGCCTGATAAAATAAATTTTTTTCAATAAAAATAAAAATAAAAATCGACCGCAATATAAAACTTTAATAACATATTCCTAACTCCAGGCATCCTGAATTCGGTGGGGTACTGCGACTCGGGCCCGACGACGGCGCTGCATGTGTCGCCGGGCCCAATGTCTGCCAGCGGAGACAGTAGCAGCAGTCCCGGCCTGCCCACGCCCAAGCGTCGCAACATGGGCGGCCGTAGACCTACCAAGACACCCACTGACATCTCCCCCGAGGAGGAAGAGAGACGCAAGGTCAGGAGAGAGAGAAATAAGATGGCCGCCGCTCGCTGCCGTAAGCGCAGACTCGATCACACAAACGAACTGCAGGACGAGACTGATAAACTCGAAGAGAAGAAACAATCTCTCCAGGAGGAGATCCGGAAATTGAACCATGACCGGGAGCAGTTAGAGTCGATTTTACAGACTCATATGCTGTCGTGTCCTCTCGGCAAGCGGTCGACGAGTCCTCCCGATGTCAAGCCCTTCCAAGAGTATGCCTACCCGGAGATGCCCGAAGACGGTGTGCGAGTCAAAGTGGAAGTTGTGGAACCTGTTGTGGACCCCGTCATGGTGTTGGATAATATATTTACTTCGCCGGCGAATGACAAGAAGTGAGTGTACTCTTTTTTTTTAAACGTCCTTGCGTTTAAATTTCCTTGAGTTAAACGTGTGTTCAATAAATTAACATTGATTTTTTTCTTTTTCCAGAATAATGTTGTCGGCGGCCAACCCGATGGTGACCAGTTCTGCGCCGGCGCCGCTGGACACGCCGCCCGTGCTCTCGCGCCCCAACAGACCCAACTCCTTACAGGTGCCGCTCAGCCTAACACCGGCACAGGTATTAAGGCTTTTCTATTTATTTTTAACTATAGTATACGCAAAGCGAGATTTGCTAATTTGAGGAATTGAGTTTAGAAGTCGATCATACAAAATATTTGGATTAATTCGCAAGCAGTGGTGATGAACAGTTTTGTTCTATAGTATTTCGATATTAAGTTTTTTTGGATTGTTTATAGAAGTTCTACGCCTGATATCACTTTCATGCCATACATCAGTCTTCCTATCAAATGCGTCAAGGATTTAAATAGCCGCAACTAACAAAAAACCTTTTTCTATTCCAGTTACACAATAACAAAGCCCTCGGCAACAACAAAATAGCGGGCATAGAGATAAGCACGCCCAGCAACGGCATCCCGTTCAACTTCGACAGCCTGATGGAGGGCGGCACGGGCCTGACGCCGGTGCACCCGCACCCGCACCCGTGCGCGCAGCAGCAGCGCGCGGCACCGGACGCGGCCTCGCCCGACGCACACAACTCGCTCGTCAGCCTCTGAGACCTGCTGCACGCCGTCGGCGAGACCCTGCCCCTCGGAACGTGACGTCACGCGTCGCGACTAGTTCGTCTTCTAAAGACTACGCTACACTTATTTATTCAACCTGTATCGGCAGCGCCGAAATCTCTCTTTCTCGTCTTCTTCCGGTTCGGTCGGAAGCCGATCGAATCTTTCTATTCTATTACTCTTTATTTATTGAGAGCTATATTTATGTAACATTCTTGCTCACTTGTGCTTTGTATTTATAATCGTAGTCTTGTTAAAGTTAGTGACGGCTACGTCGCCGTCGCCGGCCTACTGAAGTCAATTTACGAGCTGTTTTCTATCATTCTAAAGAAAAAAATATTTTTATAAATAGATGTGTATTTCTGCAGAAAAAAAATTGTGATCGAAAAATAAAACAGAGTTTTATTTGAAGCATTTCAGGGATTTATTTTCGTGTTGTGCTTAATGTCTAGCGAGGCTAGAATAGACGGTGCGTTTTATATTGTAAGGTAATATTTGTAAAAGATCTCTTTTACACAGTTCACTTCGGAATATTTCGGCACAAAAATGTATTTATTGAACGATCCTCAAAGTATCTTGTCATAATAAACCTTGTGCCATTTACTATGTCTACTCTCAGGAATACAATAATTACGAGTACGAAATATTTAGTTAACCATAAACTAACAGCAATATTACTTAAAGAATAATTAATATATTGAATGTAAGTTAGCTCAATGTTGATGTAACGTCTTACCGTTCCATTGGATTAGGTACTGGTAGTGTAAAATTATTGTTAAGCCTTTTGTGATACGTCCAGTGATTTGTGAGCGCCTGCGGCTCTTGGCCCGGCGCGCTGTCTTATGTGTATTGTAACTCATGCCATTACATTATGTAATATCGTTGAACGTACCTACATGTTGCATTGACTGCATTTTTATACTCGCCTTATCTAATGTTGACTACATGAAATTAACTATTTTCCAATTACAGTTATTAAATTGTTACAGTAAATAAAGTATATAAGTCCATTATAATATTATATAAACATTAATGCTATGATACTATTGTTCCGTGGCATGAGTTTCCTAGGATGTCTTTAATCAGTAGAAACCACTGGAATAAAAAATAAATTAGTATAAGGCAATAATTAGTGTAAGGGCACTTAACGATTTAATTATATATTATATGCATAACTTAGACCAAATTATTACTTCATGTGCTTTATCGTAGTTGTAATTAAAATCTAAGCCAAATATTGAGTTTATGTCGTTACTTTAGGTTTAGTTATTCCCGTTAAAGTATTATTGTCTACGCGCCGAGAGCGGAGAGTATTTATTTAGTAATCTACGACTTACTGTATGACCAGCTACCTAATTGCGTAATACACTTTCAAACATTTTGAAGGATTGCTAATCCATCGCTGCACATGTTCGAAACATTTATCTGCTCAACAACGTAAATAACGCGATTATTTTTTTTTTAATCAAAGCCATTGGTACTGTTAGTGTATTACGCCATTACCCCGCTGCATGGATTATATCTTGTACAATTGTGCGGAACATTGCCTACGGTTTTATAAGCGACAATTTTTGCTATGAAGTTATTACTCATTCGAAATATTATTACGCATAATATGAACATCTAGGATTAATAGAGATGTAATTTTTTCTAGAAGATTTTTCTTAACGCAATTGTAGAATACTTTTGTATTTTTTCATGAAAATTAGCAAAGCAATATATTTGATAAAATTATTGGAATTTATAAGCAGATGTAGTAAAATATATATGTAAATCAGAAAATATAAATTTTGTTTACATACACCTGACCTTGGCTTTTTTATTTAATTTGAGAAACCCTTTAAATTTCCATATTATTTCTCATGTATAGATAAGTGTGAGCAATGGAACTGACTATGCTTGGAGTCTCTCTGAGGGATCGAATCCACAACGAGGTGATCCGGCAGAGAACCAACGTTGTTGACATAGCTCACAGAATAAGCAAGCTGAAGTGGTAATGGGCCGGCCATATTAACCGTTGGGGTAGACGTGTAAGGTAGGATACCCTCAGGCTAGGTGGAGCGACCATCTTCGCAGGGTGGCTGGTAGCTTGATGAGAGAGTTGTCGAAAATCGAGTTGAATAGCGGGCAATAGGAGAGGCTTGTTGTCCAGCAGTGGACTATTGTAGGCTGGTGATGATGATATGTAAGTGCAGCGATTGTTTTGGAGATTTTATTGCTGTTTATCATATTATTAAACACTTCACTACTCACAAAAAAATAATACATAAAAACATACCTGCACTTTTTAATTGTTCCTCAAAGTATTACGCGCCCACTTCTCAAGCCGACATCTGATGTATTTTTTGATTCCGAGATAAATGTAAAATAATATCTCTAACACACTGATGCAGCTGCATCCCATGAACAGGCCAAATACACCGCCCAGATTTGCTAAAAGAAAACAACATAATGGCCCCGATTCTGTTGTTCACAAACTAAACTAAATTTAAGTTCAGTGCATCTTTTTCTTTCTATTTCATTACGAAAAGGACAGAAGATAAAATATTAGTTTAGTCCTGTCAAATTAGATAATCCATAGACAAATTAGACGAGATTAAAAAATTGGCTACTAAAAATACGTCAATTTACGTCAGGCGATGACTAATTTGACAAGACTAAACTAATATTTATCTTCTGTCCTTTTCATAATGAAATAGAAAAAAAAAGATGCACTCAACTTAAATTTAGTTTGTGAACAGCAGAATCGGGGCCAATATGGGCTGGAGCACACATTCAAGCAGTACCTACAGCGCATCGTGTTTTGTGCTGGAAAAATAATGATGGTTTTACCAGTGAAAAACAATACCTACGGCCCGGCCCTAATTTCAATAGTTATGCCATAAGTGAAATGGAGTGAGTTTTGAGTAATAAAAATAATCAAATAATCTACATTAGGTAAAGTGCCTGCTTGGGTTCGAACTCACGATCTACAACACGTAAGTCGCGGCAGTTACCACTGGGCGACCACTGCTCTTGCGGCTTGCTCTTGGAGGCCTTTGTCCCAAGTCCCAACAGTGGGAATATTACAGGCTGGTTATGATTATGCTATGCCAAATTCAAGGGCGTCGCCAATGAGAGGTCACGGAGGGGCACCTGCCCCCCTCCGTAGGATAAGAGTGGTTTTGATTCCGCTAGCAAGAATTAACCCATACATACTCACTAACTGACAGGGCAAGTTAAACAAAAGTTTTTAAAACAGATCTTGCTCGACCACTTTATTATTAAAATCTTGTAGTTTTCAAAAAAATATTTATACGCTTATTCATCATGGCCAGACCATTTGAGGTAATTTTTTCCGAAATTCATTGTATTCAATTTTTCTAATAAATACAGGGTGGGAGCCGTGGTAGTGACGCGCAAACTGAATCCATGTATTCTGCGTTTATGATTGTACGTCGAATATTTCGTCGGTTTAAAAAAAAATCTGCTGTTTCATAGAAAAGTGTAATACTTACGCGATCAAAATGTATGGAGCGGCAATTTTTTTTTTAATAGCTGACCTATGAAGCTTTACACATTGGACTTTGTACCGTTCTTGTTCGAAGAGGCAAGACTCACACAACAATTGTAAATCTTCATGTGGTCTAGACTGTACACCTACAATTCATGCTTCTCGCATCTTTCATAAACATATCAACTTACCCCGCCACCCACCCCGGGGCTTCGGCTGGGGACGCCTTTGCCAGAAGTACCAATGTACCATGTTGGCGTGCCATCAACTGGCACAAATCCTGAGTTCGAGCAGCTTTTTCGTGACCTGGGCGAACCCAGCACGACCTATGCTCAGCAGTTGCACTTCGGGCCACTATGTAATCTACGGAAAATAGTCATGAAGCTACTTACATGCTAAACTGATGATGGACATGACCGTCTCTTGTTTTTGCATCAAATAAACCGGGTTTGTGAAGTAGAAATGCATTGCACTGGTGCTAGCGTTCATAACCAATCCTGCACTGCAAAAATAACATAATTGTATACGTCATATTGGAACGGCAACAGATTTGCAGTCGGATAGAATACATGAAACTATATTTATTTGCAAACACCCAGTGCGAGTGTGGCGCTCCTGATCACGCTATGTCCCATCTGATAGAATGTCCCGCTCAGCTACACCTTTGACGATCTGAACAACGCCTATGTTCCCACAACAAACGTGGCCACCTACTGTATAATATAAAAATGTACCATTGATACGAAAAGAAGAAGACTAGGTACGTTTATTATTAAAACAGTGGTACTAACTAGGGGTTCCTAAGAACGTAAGGCACAGCATTAAAGTTGCCCATGGTCAGTTCTGCACGGTACCTCCGTGATACGCAGTCTCGAGGACAGTCGCAGTGTTCCACCGACATCCAGTTGTGCATGTCCTCTGAAAAGTACTGACATTTATACAAAAAAAATATGATAAAAATATAGGGTATAGTCGACCTCGTAATTGCTTTAACACCCTAAGGTTGAATGTCGCTTGCACGTCATATAACGACAAGGTCTATTTCTCTATAATATGTGACAGTTAGATACTGGCCCCGATTCTATTGTTCACAAACTAAAGCAATTTTAAGGTCAGTGCATCTTTTTCTTTCTAATTCATTAAGAAAAGGACAAAAAGTAAATATTAGTTTAGTCCTGTCAAATTACACAGCGCCTGACGTAAATTTACGTATTTTTTTTTAGAAGCCAATTTTTTAATCACGTCTAAACTTGTCTATGGATTATCTAATTTGACAGGATTAAACTAATATTTATCTTCTGTCCTTTTCTTAATTAAATAGAAAGAAAAAGATGCACTGAACTTAAATTTAATTTAGTTTGTGAACGACAGAATCGGGGCCACTTTCAACCTTAGTAAAGTCTAAATTTTCTGGGAATGTATGACAGGACTAAACTAATATTTACCTTCTGTCCTTTTCTTAATGAGACAGAAAGAAAAAGATGCACTGAACTTAAAAGTTTAGTTTGTGAACAATAGAATCGGGGCCATTATTAACTTACTTTTAACTTTAATAATACACGGTATGCTGGTAATCCTGCAGGCGGCATCCGCCCTGGCATTGGGCAGGAATGCGAGGAAGCACCCGCAAGCCTTGTGCACGGCCGCCGCGTAGCACATGTGGTCGCAGTCCGAGTTGTGATACTTCCTGAAGAACGGCAGGTGGTGTTCATCCTCGAAGTAGCATTTGCGACTGTAAATTTTCCAAACCAATATAATTAGGTAAACTGACGGTCTTTAAAGATGGTCAGAAGTCCCAAAGAACTGCGTGCGCTATACACATAGATAGTTTCCAAACATGTTAGTTTACAAAAATATGTGTTTTCTATACATAGTGATAAAAATATGTTATCACTATGTGTGGGATGGAGCCAATAAGACAACTCCCCTGACGGCTGAGAGAGCACAAAGAGCAGTCCTATCTATCCTAATAATAAAGCTGAAGTGTTTGTTTGTTTGAACGCACTTATCTCTGGAACTAGCAGTCGGATTTAATAGCCCAATTCTTGAGAAAGGCTATAGGTTATTTACGATCACGCTATAACTTTGGGGAGCCGAGCAAAAGGGAAAAAAAACCGGTCAAGTGCGAGTCAGACTCGCGCACCGAAGGTTCCGTACAAATTTGTAGGTATGTAAATAGTTTATCACTGAATTAAAAAAAAAAGTGAATACTAATTTACGGTTTTCGGATTTTTTTCTTTACTTGTGCTGCATGACATTGCTTCGTGCCAAATTTCATGATTCTAGGTCAAAGAGAAGTACCCTATAGATTTTGATTACGGAACATAAACACCCGTATCTTATGATTGCGTTGATTTAAAAGTTTGTTTTTTTTTCACTTCTTCATGGGATTGCAGCCTTGAGTAGGTATTTGATATTAATTTCAACTTAATAACTTCCTGAGAAAAAGGGTCTTGACCGACGGACAGACAGACGGACAGCGAACTGATCTTATAAGGGTTCCGTTTTTCCTTTTGAGGTACGGAACCCTAAAAAAGTCCGAAGGAACGCTAAGCAATAACGAAGTAGCGCAGGCGGGTGATGTGATGCGACAGGATGGGACAGGGCATCAAGATATTTAACGCAGACGAAGTCGTGGGCAGCTAGAAGCTACTACCCACATAAACTTCAGTTCTACTACAATTTCAAACATTTTTATGACTTTTTCAATAGTACCAGTCATTCTGCAATCAACTTAATTTCCACTGCATTAAAGCTGATATTCGTTTTTATGGAAACAACAGTTGGAAACAAGTATTTCAATATACTTTAGTTACATCTGGGTCTGATATCAGATTTTATTATTATTTGTTTAGAACTTTAGACACATTAGCAGCTAATTAGCTAATGCGTATGTATCAAATAGCTTCGAGTTATTTAATCTGCCCAGTCGATAATTGAAGTTTTTCAGTGTCCACCTCCACATTTTCCGGGAGCCTATTCCATGCTGTCACAACTCGGATAAATAAAGGCCTGCGCAGACGACGGATTTTTGTCCGCGGCCTTTTTTGTCCGCTAAAATAGATCGCTTACAACTGTATCGAGTAACGCAAACGAGGGATTAAAAGTACCGCGTACAAAAAGTCCCCCAAATAACCGAGGACATGCAGAGAGCGGACCGGACAAAAGTACGGGGGAGTCCGTCGTCTGCGCAGGCCTTAAGAATTGCTTCAAACGCTTTTTTTTTTTATTAATTTTCCCATAACTTTAGGGCATGCCCACGCAAATGTTTGTTGGCAATTGGCATTCAGAGTGTAGGTACAGGTCTTGAAGGCTGGGAATTTCGTAGTGTTCTCTAAGGATTTTGTACGTCTCAATGAGCCTACCTTTTTGTCTAGCTGTTCCAGTGTGATATGGTCAAGATCTTTGAGGCGCTGTTCGTAAGGTTTACAGATATTTACAGATAACTCAAACTCAAACTCAAAGCATTTATTTCAAATAAACCAATTATAGGCACTTTTGAATTGTCAAGGGTCGGTCAGTCAGAAAGATGAAGCTAGTTGCCCATTCCAAAGCGTAGATCCCTGTGGAGAAGAACGGGCAAGAAACTCCACGGACACTCTTTTAAATCATAAAATTGTTACAAAAATCTTGATTACATCATTCATGTTGAAATTATACATGTGAGAACGATGCAGAAAGACGTGCACGTTAAAGGCGTCCGTACTAAAAAGAACAATTCATAAATTAAAATAAGCCGTGGCGGCTAAGAGATGACCAGTCCCTACTGACGGCGCCCGTTCACGAACATGACGTATGGATCAGCACCATTCAGCTCAACCATTTTGAAGGGAACCCAATGATCCAACACACACGCCACCATCAGCGAGACATTTGAGTGAGCATGACATACTCTCAGCTGCCAGGGCACATTCAAGTCAATTAAAGACGTACCCAGTAAATGGTAGCTTTATAGTTTAGGTACATAGTGCTCACACGTGTGCTATGCAATTATACAATACTAAGAGATTGAATTTATACAATGCAAAGATAGTTTTTCAATCTTCAGCAGCTCCAACTATAATTTCGAATGCTAATTAATTAGTTTATGCGCCCTTGTGGAGCAGGACCAGCGTTCAGCCAAGCATTTTTGTCAGCGATGTAATCCCCCAACTTATAATATGCTTGGCTGCATAGTGTGCGTTTTATGCAAGATTTGAATTTCGTTTCATTGAGTTGGAGTATGTGGGGGGGTATTTTATTGTAACATTTTAAACATATAAATGCATGCATGCGTAATCCACGCATGCATGCATTTATATCTGTAAATTTTAAGGTGTACCTACATAATAAAGAATATTCTATCAATCTACGAATATTGCGAACCACCTTGGTTGTCCTTCTTTGTACTTACATTCTTAAGTAGTGATGTTTTTTTTTTAAATATGTACCCCATATGATATTAGCATCTTCGAAGAGAAGTCATATGTAGGTCTTGTACAATTTGACAAATATCTTAGGACTCAGGCACTCAATTGAATGCCTTGCGGATGATGTAAAGTTTCGAATTTGCTCTTTTGATAATACTGGATCACGTGCATTTTAGGCCGTCGGACATAATAACACCTTTCTGTGACTCAACAGTTGAGAGTTGTTGAAGTCAAACACAAAAGTTTTTTGATGATTGTTTCATTTGTCAACATCAG
The DNA here is from genome assembly GCA_949316385.1 of Globia sparganii. Lineage (NCBI taxonomy): Eukaryota > Metazoa > Arthropoda > Insecta > Lepidoptera > Noctuidae > Globia > Globia sparganii. The sequence continues at coordinate 13,199,335 of OX438671.1, read as the reverse complement.
CCAGCGTCATCAAACAGTCTTGAGTCCATTTGTATATACCGTTGAAATAATTTTGGTTATCTTGCCCTTGGTTTAATGGGGATTCCCAAAAACTTTGTATCTATCGCAAATAATGAGAATGGCAGGCGGAGCATGTTTTTCAAGTCTCTAAGGTATACTTAAAATAAATATCAGCGGACCGTGCACCGATCCTTGAGAAACACAGTTGAGCACTATACGAGTCGTAGAAAGAACGTCTTTAAAACGCACATGAAATGTTCCTTTGATAAGAAAATCCCTGTAGCGTATGCCGAAGTGTTCAAGTTATATAGATAAGAAGACGTCGCACCGCACGCGATCAAACGCTTTTTCATAATCCAAGTACATCACATATGTAGGATGCCCTTTGTCATGATTCTTGGTCCATTCGTGTACACATTTTAGATAGCCATGCATGCTATTCCATGCATGCAATGCCATGCATGCTATGCCATGCATGCTATAATATGCATGCTATGCCATGCTAGGTTGTCACAACTCTATTAGACATCATCATCGCGCGTTTGTATTTCCGAAGATAGACGATGATTGCAGAAGTGAATACTTTTCCTGGTAGACTGTAATGTAATGTAATGTTACCTCCACGCAGGCAGTGACTGTACTTCATCAGAGCAGTAGGTGTAGGTGGCGTGCAGAATGTGGTAGGACTCCCCTTCAGTGTCGACGACGGCAATCTCATCGTCTGACGGAAATTCAGACCAGTCCGTGTACATCACCTGGATAAGAAGAGTGATAAATGTAATATGAAAGCTTGACAAATATCAAATGTCTTTGACATTTATGGCCCCTAATTCCCTATACAATGATAAAAAAATAAAAAATATAATAAAAATGTTTATTTCAATTACAATGGGCGTTTAGATACAAAATGATACTCATTAAAAGGTCATTATTAGTCTGTATGCTATTGCTTATTGAATAATAAATTAAATTGCTCTCTCAAATAATCACAAGATTGCAACATGTCGAAATTAGGAAGTTTTTACAGCCAGCCGGTTCAATAGTTTTTGAGAAACGAGACTTAAGAAGCGCTTCTTTAGGCCTTACACCAAGGAAGCCCGCGCCTAGAAAAAGCCGTGCTACTTGCAATTGCAGCGCGTATACGCGTGCTGCGGCGGCGCGTAGCGAAAACGTCGCATACATAAGCCCTAAATAAAGTTTCATCTTTGAAATTAAATACTTAATAGATATACCGTAATAGCTCCAGCATTGAGTAGTGTGCCAGGTATGGTGTCGTCTACATCGTAGTCTGTGACCACTATCAGCGCGTTAGTGAAGCCCACGGCGTTCACCGTGCGGTTACTGAAGTTTGGGATCATCGTGTTTCTGAAATGCAAAGATACCTGTTATTGTCCTATTGCAGGATAAATGCAGTGATGATTGAAGACTGTACCACTTTTGCTCTTTCCATATATCTTTTATATCTTAGTCAGTTTCGAAATACTTTCCATAATCAAGTCAGGACACAGGCATTTCGAAGCTTATTGCATAAAAACTAGGTATAGGTATTTAATTACGACATGATAACAAAGATAAGAATAGCATACACCTTTGACCTTTGATGTAATATAAATCTTGTAGTATAAATCTTTTTTGATTTATTTATTTATGAGTACACACATACCTATAAGAATAAAAAAAGAACAGAAAAATAGAGGTGATACTTATTTCTAAAGAAATTTTTTTCTGCGATAAGAAAGTAGATAAAGAGACGTAGTTAGCGGGAATAAGAGTAAAACAGAAAATTAAATACATAAAATTAAAAACAATTCATTTGATAAAATAAAACAAATAAAATGAGAACATACATACATTACAAATCATATTTATATACTTCTAAAATAAATCACTAGAATGTAATAAAATGTAGTGTGTGTGTGTTAGGCCCGCCGGCCCATTATCGGCATCGGTACGACTGAGGATTTTAGGTGGCAAATAGCAATATACTATAACATAATGGCAATAAAGTAGAAATTTCCGTGATATGTGGTCGTAATAACAAAAATACCGCTTCGGTATGCTTGAGGCTGGTGTATCGGCAGCCTTGAGAATGCTTCGGGATGCTTCGGCATCCTTCGGCAACCTTCGGTATGCCGCCGGCGCCGAGGCAACACTCGGGGGATAGTTTGCCCTGCGGGGCGAGGTTGTTCACCCAAAATCTTCTTGATTGATTAGATTTCTCTTCTCCTTCAGCAAGAGTTGCTATGAACACTAGATCCCAGTCCACCATATTAAATACAATTCAGACAACTAGCTTGTAACAACTCTGAGACTGTTATGATGAGAAATACGATATTGAGACGCTTCGGCAAGCTACAGGACGGTGCGGCATCCATAAGGACGCCTCGTCATCCCTAAGAACGTTGCAGCATGCCAAAGCATAATTGCCGATAGTGTGCGCTTGCATGTAGGATGCCGAAGGATCCTTTTCCTTGCCGATGCCAATAATGGGCGCCGGGCCTTAAAGAATTATTTGTCAGTCTGTCAGTGTCACATTTTTAATTCGGTCTGACATGTAAAGAAGTCGGTTAAGTTAAATGTCTTTTTGCGATATCAATACCGCAGAATATAGCCATTTAGGTACGAGTCATATCATTAAAAATCATCATCCTCCTGCTCTCAATACAATTCATCCGATTTTCCCGATCCAAAGGTCCGCATCCAAAAAATCGTGCTTGAAATTACTACACAGACGAGGTAGTCTTATGGAGTAATAAATAATCAGCATTATTGTACCTTTTGCCATCAAAAGTGTAAAGACTATTGAAGGCACAGCAATACCCATGAGTGGTAAGGATGGGCTTGAACAGGTCTGAGCACTTCTGATAGAGCTTGCCTTCCAAATAACATCGTTTTAGGAATCTGTCACAACTCTGAGGCATCGTGCCCATTACTTCTGGTATCTGAAAGAGAAACATATGAATAGCAAACTGAATTATTTATTTAGTCCGAAGTTTTCAAAAATTACAAAGATGTACATTGAATTATTCGAATTTTGATATATTTATTGTTATTTATTACATTCATATGAATAGTTTGCTTAAAATAAGTAGTTGTATTTATATATTATATCCTCCCTATTTTTTTCCAGACGCTAAAGTATACCTACGATATTATTGTTTTAATTAAATGTGTATTTTATACTCTGTGTACATAATATCGATTATTAGCTTAGCTTAGCCATATAGGTGGCTATTAGGTATCCATCCCAGGGACAAAGCTGATGTCTTAGGCGGATCACACACTACAACGCGCCACGCAACGGGATGCAGATAACGTGCTCCCGCTCGTGATATTTTACACACAAATTCAATAAAAACGCTATTCCGTGCGTTGAATTTGGCTGTTTCCCTCCCGCGCTCCGTCGCGTGGAACGTTGCAGTGTGTGATCCGCCTCGAATGGTCATCAGATTCGCACCTCCACCCAAACACCACACTGCGACGTTGTGTAGCGGAAAATAGGTATTGGTAGTAAGTAATTCCCCAAACGAGTCCTTTTGCATATAGTTCTACTCCTGTTTAAAAAGCTGTCATTCCAAGACAGAGTCAAATACTTACGGTGTAACGGTTGAGGTCTAAAAGATGCTGTAAGTGTTTCAGCATGTTATCATCCAAGCCATTAATAAGTTCGTAAAAACCTAAGATCACGGGCAGAGCAGCTTCCAAGTCGATCGTTACGTTACCATCTCTGCAAACATATTAATTACTAAGAGCACAGTTTATTCAGAAAATGGGCTAAAGTAGGCCCCAGTGTTTTGAAGTGTTAAAGCCAATACAGTTGTCAAGTCTTTGACAAGTCAAGTCCCTTGCACTAAATTAATGACCCACGTTTTAATTGGACGTTTTGATGGTAAGCGATGGATGAGATCTATTATGGAACGAGCGTACCCAGAGGATTTCTGTTCACTCTAGCTTTGAAGGCTTATAAGTTACAGTTATACCAGAAAAGATATGCGCTTCGGTAATGTTCGAGTTTCTGAATTAGCACAAACGTCGCGCCACAGAGTAACCACGCCGAGTGGCAAAGCTTCCAATTGTCGTACCTACTGCCGCGATTTGTAGTATGTACCAATAATTGCGCGTTTGTATGAAGCTTTCGCGTAGTTTCCATAGCTCCATATTATATTTCAATTTCATCATCGCGCGTCCATATTTTCGAAGATAGACTATGACTGCTAAATTGCAACCATTTTCTGGGAGATCTGGGAGATGAAAATTACAGTTGAAATAAATGCCCAACACTTACACGAGACTCCGGTTAAAATACTTCAAAGAAGAGATGGTCATCTGGTTAGGAGAACAGAGGGTGATAGCAGGGTAGGGGAGGTTCTTCACCGACTCGAACTGACTCTCAATAGTCACCCTCGTAGGCATCTCCGCGAAGCGGTTGTATAGCAGGAGGGTGAGCAAGAACGACATCGCTAACACTGCTATCATGTTTACCGCCCAGAAGCATCTGTGTGGGTAAAAAATTAAATATCTAAGAAATACGTGGGAATCACTCGCAGTGTTGCCGTGTAGAACCAAACATGGGCAGTCAGGGACCTCCATCAGGAACGAAGTTCTTTACGCGAAACACACATAAACACATCGTATATTAAAAATAGAAAGAGACAGAGAGAGAAAGTGTGTCCTCACTATTGGCTTCAGCACCCTCGAAAACCCTGAAAACTATATCTCTCTCTCGGTCTCTTTCTTTTATATATAAGAAAAAGAGACAAAGATAGAGAAAGTCACATGGGCATAACGGTTTTCGTCGCGTTACGATTTCTACCAGTTAACTCCTTCCGCACGACGCAATATAGAACATCGTTTAAAAAAAAAAAAACATATTATAACATCACGCCTCAAAGCCCCCGAAAGATTAGCTAGAAGTGCTCCTATAGAACATCCGCATTTCGCCGACGACGTTAGTCGTTAGGCCCAAGTAATAGGGGACGAGCGTATTGCCATCGACTGGGCACAAATCTCCGCACAGACTCCGGGCTGAGGCAATATAGAATCAGTAGAAAAAAAAATTCTTCGTTTAAAAGCGAAGTCTCGATGAGTTTCGCGTAAGCGTTCGAAAAAGCCCTTTACAATTCCGGGGCGTACGATACGCCCAAATGGTTTTGCTTCTAAATAAAGTACATAAATTATTTCTTCTTCTAACGCCATAGACGCACAAGTGCCATAATACGTCGCAACTGTGGTATATAATCCAACAAATTCCATGAAATATTACTAGTAATATGGTAAATATACTAAGTATATCTTTGACCAGCACATTGCTGTACGAACAAATGAAATAGTAGAAGAATAATACCTTGATATGATATCCGGATAGAGGTAGAAGTACTTGAGTCCTACTATAGTGCTCTGCAAACAGTATGTCCGCAGGAGCTTTCGAAAGTTATCCATCACATTTACTAATAGCTTATTTAAATAATGTAAATTACAAATAACAGCTTTGAGCAGCGTTCAGCGCTTTCCCTTTTAAAGGGCCGCAGTTAAATGTTTTATCACAAGTGTATTTAAATATTTATCGGAAAAGCAATCAGTAATTAACTTTGACAAACACTGTATAAACAGTCACGATATGCTAATTAATTATAATTATGAATAATTAAATCCTTGTACCTACCTAATCTCTAAATCTGCTGTGAACAAGCAGCGGTATTTCATGTTTAATTTTTGTTGACGTCACTCTGTGTACCTGTAAATTTGTGTCTGTAAATTTTAATGAAATAAAATTGTTTTTTGTATAAAAAACAGAATCACTATTACGTCATATAAAAAAATAAGCTAGATGGAGTCGACAATTCCTATCTGACTATCCCTGACAAGAAATGGCGAAACAAACTCAAGGTCAGTCTCTTTTAAAGACCAGACATAATCTTGGTCAGATGATGTAGATTAAGTGTCTCAAATGGTATTTTAAGCAAAAACAAACAGTTAATTTGTGTGTTTGTGTGTCAATAAATAAAAGACAATATTTAGGAAAAATGTATAAAGTGATTTTATTGAGAAATTCTCATTACATATTTTTTATAGGTTAACAATGTTCTAAAGTTTCTGTTGACAATTTCAAACAAATAATTATATTGTAATGTTATACATATATCTATGAATACACGGTGAATAATATCGTCACTCGTGTTGAAAGTAAATACATCAAACATTTACTGACAATAATAATATAATTAGGTATACATACATAAATAATTAGGTATAAGTAGGTATACATAAAATTACGCAAATTTTTCATTAGAGTAGGCGATTATGGGAGTATCCCTTTGCTTCTACAGAAATAGTATAATTTCACAGAATAAATAGGTACTAAAACTTTTGAAACAATGGCACACTACCGTTTTGGGTAACTTGAATATAATATATATTTACTTTATATTTTTTATATAATGTGTATTTGTGACGATTGCATTTACAATAATTATATTTTTAAATATCGATCTAAAAATTTGTCGACATCGGATATTCAGTTTACCACTGGAGAAGTAAATATTTTATATTTAATATAATATATCATATAATTTCACTTAGTGTGGTGTGACATTTAAAAATACACGTTTAAAATATAACACACAACAAGAGTACACTCAAATAATTCGCCTTGTTAAAAGGTAAATAGTGCCCAAACAAATTTTGGCGTACAATACGCCGACGACAATCATTGCAAAGAACGTAGGGGTGCACAACCGTGCACTCAAAACCTACTGACAATACTACTTGTTCCTAAAACTCAAAATATATATTCTCATTATATTTTCTTTAATACTCATATATTTTCCAAGTGCATATCACATTTATTTTCCACATGTTTTAATGATAAACTGATCGAGCTTATAATAACGTAGATAGACATTTTTCGCATTATACTTAGGTATTAAGTATTTTATATATTTTAGAGCAGGTACTATTTTGGCTTTCATGAAGAGATTATAACAATATGAAGAGTAGAATACGGGGTAATGCGGTTTTGAAGTATAAAATAATAGCATAATCAGCCTATAAAGTTTCCACTGCTGGGATACAGACCTCCTCTCAGTGAGGAGTGCCCACCAGGCGGGCTCAGTGCGGGTTGGTAGATGTCACATGTCTTCGAATACGTTATAGTATTTCTAAGCCATACAACCGCGCTGCCACATACCTATTGGCTATTCTATGTTTTATATAAAATACTGGATGAGTTAATAATTCTGGCTGATTTTGGAAACTTATGTGATATCTACAATTGGTCGTCTTAATAAGCCTATTTTGATGAAGCTAAATGACATTTTACTTGTCGAAGTTGAGCCGCAAAAACTGAGCAACTCTTGTAAATATTCCGGTGATACCTATATATAATAATATTCTGGTATATTTATTGTAATATATATTTTTTTTAATTATTCGCGTAAAATATATAAGACTACTATAATATAAAATACATCTCTTCGGTTGAATACTGTAATGTAAGTGAGTATTAAATAGAGGAATAAATAAATATCTGATATCGTTTTTTTTTTCGGATTTTAAATACAATATCTATGTATGATGAACAAAAATTGAGAGATTCAGTAGAAAAAGTATTTAATTATTATTTTAATGAATGTGTGTAAGTATATAAATAATTGTTTTTACATTAAAATAACCATTTATACTTTTTATTGTAAAAGTTAAATAATGCCGTATTTTATGGTACACAACTCTGAGTGTTAAATTCTTACGATGTAACTTAAAGTGTCTGTGAATGCGACATTTATTGGGACACTGCAATACATACATCAACAAGACACCGGACGTTATCAGACGACATTTAAATTACTTGACACATAATGGGTACGGTCAGCAAAACATATAGGTTACCAATTTAGTAGAAGTGGCCAAATCTTTCGACACAGTTTGTCAGTGTTTTGTACGTCTAAAAAGTTATTACGCAGATCTACTTACTGCATTTAAGTATGCGATGTTAATTTTTGGCTAAATACCAAACTTTCCTGTTGACTGTACACACGTCAAATAAAATTTCTACGATAAATTCGACTATCGAAAGCTTAATTTTTTACCTACTTCCACAAAAACCGTTGGAATAACAGTTGCAGGCAAATAGGGATCTTCCTAATGTTTTACATCGCTAATATTACAATACTATCATTCGTTTCATGCCCGCATATACATATATGTATTTACTTCCCAGTTATTCAATATACCTACAAGGTGTAATTTAAATAGTGTTGGACCTGAAAAGAGGTCATTGTACATATCAATAAGAACAACTTTTACTATGATACAAACCCTGAAATCGCGAAGAAAAAATCAGCTGTTCCCTACATTTTGACGATTATGCGAACATAAATGTAGGGAACAGCTGTTTTTTTTTTCGCGATTTCAGGTTTGGTCCCATAGTAAAAGTTAATCGTAATGATGACTGCAATGGCCTCTTTTCAGACCCAACACTATTTCAATTACACCTTGTATATACGATCTCAATTACAATATGAACCGTCTCTGTACCAAAGTGGGAAGATGTAAGTAGAACCTCGTAAAGTGGGGCTACCTCGACGGAACTGCAGCAAGGTGCCGATGTGGGGCTGTATCACAACTGTGCTCCACCTCCTACCCTGCCTTTTGTGCCCAAAAACATGCAGCCAAAGTGACCTCTGCGCTGCCACCGATAACGCCATGGAACTGGGGAAGTATTGGGCCAACAAAATTTGAATATCGGTCGTGCCAGCGACACCAAGAAGAATAAGTAAGTAGACATATTTTTAATAACTTCACTATAAAAGACTTCTCGTCGTACATCCCATTTTGGTGTTAGTTATATAATTATATACTGTAAAAGACATCTATTTGTTCCGCATTTAAGCTAATATTTCGTCTCCTTGCCTACAATTATATCATAATATATACTTTTTTATAAAACATTTTGTATTATTTATAATATTAGGCATGCAGGCTTTTACTTTATTTTTTAGCAAAATGTATAATTTCAAGATACATACATAATATAACACCTAGGTGTATGGTTTTGATTTATTATTCAAATCCCATCTAAATAAATTAATTTCCATATTATGTAGAATTTTAAATAAATATATAATATTTACATATTTGTATAGATTTTGTAAATATTTCGTGCGTTTTGCCTTAAATTGACTTTGTCTATTTCAAATAATAATGGTATTTTTATATTATCTTAATTACATAAGCGAGGATATAATAACAATTAGAATTCAATATTATAAGTAAAATAGATTCAGAATAAAATTTACTACATATAAACGAATCTTATCTTTGAAAAACCAGTAAAGATCATATTATATTCGAAAGTAGCCTATTTAAAATATTAATTGGTAGTATTGCTGAAGTATGGGAAACTAATTGTATCAAAACTGTAATTATTTTCCTGAAAAAATGCCAAAGCTCAAAGTCATACAAAATTATTAAGTATTGAAATCTGAGTATCATCGTATTAATATATTTCGCAATTATCTAAGAGATGAGTGAACAATGGACTCACACCAGTTACTATACAAAATTGTTAGTTCCCTTACACATATATATATATATATATATGAAGAGTATATTCAAGACATAGAATGAATGTCCATACGTTAAAGTACAATATAATATATCAATATTCAATAAATATCCTTTCTAGTATCATAATTCTATCTCACATGTATTGTGCGCTCCAATTCTTCATCTTCATTATAAATACTACAAAACGTTAACGTTTAAACTTCCGAAAATGAGAAATTAAGTGCTAAAACAATCTCGAAACCAAGCGTCAGCAGAAAGAGTTCTCATCTAAATAATGACCATATCCAAACGTTATAATTCCTGTTCAACATACATAATATAAGCTTTAATATTATATTGGAGAAATTACATTTGAGATTTAATCTTTCGCCGGTACAATCACCTATCTAAACTCAGTCAAAAACGTGCCCACAGTGCAACTGAGTGATTCGCTCGTGTTACAACAAATGGAGTCAACGGAATGGTCCTCCGGTCGACGGCAAAGCAAACCGCGTGCTAACAACAAAAGCGACGCACCGTGACCGAACATCGAGTGCGGGGTGCGGGGGGGGCGGCCGGCGGGCGCGGGGCCACACAAGCCCGGGGGGGCGGCCGGCCGCGAGGGCGGGGCCCTGGGGTGACGTCATACAGAGGCTCAGGCGTGCGCGTCCGCCACGCGCTACGTCCCCGCCCGTCAGGAGTCCAGCAATACGTGCCAGCGTTGCACCTGAATAATAGAATAAGTTTCGTCGTTGATCGCCGCTCTAAAATACATAACTCAAACTCAAAGCATTTATTTCAATTAAATCATTTACAGGCACTTTTGAACTGTCAAGAAGTCGGTCAGTCAGAAAATATGAAGCCAGTTGCCCATTCCAAAGCGTAGTAGGTACCTATGGAGAAGAACGGGGAAGAAACTCCATGGACACTCTTTTAAATTATATTTTTACAAAATATTAGTTACATTATTAATGTTGAATTTATAATTACATGTGAGAACCATGTAAAAAAAGACGTACACGTTAAAAGCGTCCACAGTACAGCAAATAATACCAAAAACCAAACCAAAAACAACAATCCAAAAATAAAATAATAATAATATTAGAAATAATGATTAGACTAGCACTATTGAAAAAGTTATAAAAATGTTTGAAGCGTAAACTGAACTTTACTGTGTAGGATTTAAAGTATTTTTTCCTTAAACTCATATTAGTTTACATTTTTTGCAAATCGCGAATGCAGATTATGTATGTCACAAAACTGATAATCCCTACGATTTTTTCTTCTTTTCTCACCTGCTCTCCTTGTCGTTCGCACAACTCCTGCCAGTGCCGTTCCTCCTCTCGTCCTGAAGCGCTGTGTCCCATTGCGAACCAGCCCACCATCTCGTTGCGCTTGACGCTGCGTCGCCACCACACTGACACCATCAGAGTTACCTCTGTTAGTTGGAATAGAGCTACCTGCAAAACGAATATTAAAAAATGATAGAAATGACAACCAACGACAACGATAGCCCCATTTATTATGTCCAGGCAAATCCCTGCCCATTCCAAGGTTGCCATAATTAAACATAAGGCTAATAATGATCCAAAGTTTCACCAAGCTGAAATATTTGAAGGTGAAGGTAAATCAATTAATGAGCCATTAATAATTTTTAAAATAGGACGAGTTTTTCGTAAAGTTAAAAAATTATTTATCATTAAAATTAATTTAAAGATGATCGAATTGGGCCCATAAAAAATATTAGTAATTTTTAGAACAGCAATTAAGGTACTAAATAAATAAATAACTAATATTATTATAATTAAAAATGTTTGATTATTATATAATTTTCTTAAATTAATTTTATTTTCATGAAGAGATCGCAGAAAGCGATTAGGCCGCCCAATATATATTTTCAAGTGTTTGATTTATTTTTTGTTACGTATTTTTGTGGTGTACAATAAAGTATATATAAATAACAGTAATTCTCATTAACTAACTAGCTAATAACGCGATGGTTAATCGCGTCGCATACAAAACGCCATTGAAATACTAGTGCTGTGTGATTTTGGCTAGGGGCTGGTCATTTGGTCATTTTATTACGTATAACAACTTTGACCACTTTCTGACCACCATTGAAAGGGGCGGAGAGGGTTCATTCAAGTTTCGTCGTTTGGACCCAAACGGTGGTCAATGGTTCAATGGTGGTCAGAAAGTGGTCAAAGTTGTTTTACGTAATAAATGACCAGCCCCCAGTACTCATTGGTGATTTGAGTTTTGTAACAAGCTACTTTTTAAACTAGCGTCGTGGAAGAAGGACCTAACAAAATCTGGCTGAATACGCTGCAATCAGAGTACTAACCGGTGTAGAGAATATACTCCCTAAGCACGAAATCAGTAGTTCTGGCCGAAATTACGAGCATTTACTACTCCGTATTAATTAACATAATATTAGTTTGGAGCCCGAACTAAGAATTAATGATAACACGATTTGTTAGTTGTCCCTAATCCCGATGTTTTTGCTCGTCCGAATTTTTTTACTTGACAATCGTTGTGTCGGATTTTCGTGTCATCACGTCTGAATAAGAATGTTATTTTGCCCGTACCTGAAATATGAAGAGCTCTTTATACAGCGGATTGGACTGCGCGCGCCGCGTAGTAGACTTGCAGCGTCCCATCTCCATGCCCAGCGAGCTGATGAGGCACAGCTTCACGTATGTATCGGGCGCCTTGTTCGGGGACAGCTTGCGGAAGTGGGTGCCTTTTATTATCTGTGATCATGTAAGAGAATAAATAACATGGGAAACCGGCCAGGATTACACAGGGTGGCATCGAAATCGACGTGCAATATGTTACCATGGATTTAGTACATTATTCTAGACGAAGAGTAGAATTTTTTAGCATTAAAAAGAAATCTGATGTTCCATGAAAACAATGCTGTTCCATGGAACAGCATTTTTTTTTAATAACCCTCGAAAAATTTCAACGCTACGTCTAGAATCATATACTAAATAGTTATGCGAGTATAATTCCTCGGGAATCTCGGTCATATCTTACTATGTCAATAAATCACCATTTATTAACACAGTAAGACCTCGCCATGTCTTCTTCATACTTGGCGTAATTATGGGGCCATAAAGGCCCTGGAAATCTCCCAGCTAGATTCTTCTGAAAAAAACTTTGAAAGGTCTGATACTAACATATGCAAAGTTAGTAACAGGCCATTTTAAATGCAGGTCTTAGGCCCGTATTACAGAACGTCACTCAATACTCAAGCATTACTTAAAACTAGATTCAAGCCATTTGATTGGTTGAAACTAGTTTTAAATAATGCTTGAGTATTGAGGGACGTTCTGTAATACGGGACTAAGTGCGCACTTAAAGTAAATTTGAATATGTTAATCTCATAACCTCTTTATCATGACCTACGTCCAGACTTGGCGCTGCAGCAGGATGATGTGGAGTTTGAACGAATGAGGCTTAATTACATCGTAACTATAGCAAAATATGTCCTACCTCTACGGAGAGATGCCCGGTGGTAGGATTATATTGCAGTCCGAGCAGCAGTTCTGGGGCAGATCTGGCGCTGCAGCAGGACGATGCGGAGTCTGAACGGGCGAGGCTGCACGCTTCCCCGCCGGGGCCACTTGCCCCAGGAGTTGTCACTGTTGCTATGGACGATGGACTGGCCAGGATGCCCGTAAATGAGTGGTTGAGTTCTAACTTCGGGAGCTGTTAATGAAGAATTAATGTATGGTGTAAATTGTAATAGAAAGAATTAAAGAAAATTTGTTTCTTTTGCACAAAGAAGGCGCATATTATAAAATAAACATAATATAATACAGTATAGCCAAAAAAACTCGTATTCGACAATAAAATACAGAAAGGGAAATTTAAAAAACGTTTTAAAATAATCCGAAAGTAATTGGTGTCGAATGATAGTACGGTCAGCAACGAAAATTGGTTAACACTTTTATTATCCTAACATTTCTACATTGACACAAAATTATTCGATGTACAACTTTTCAGCATTTTATGAAGTCGTGTTATTTTAATGTTACGGCCTCTTATATTCTAAATATATTCTTTAAAATAAAATCTCTTCAAAAAGATAGGATATCCTAATGATATGAGAAAAACCGCCTACCTACCCTACTCGTTACTCATCAGCCTACTTACAGTAGGCTCCAAAAAACTGCATTTACTACAAAATTAGAAACTAACGTTAGAAAAGCTTCCAAAAATATTTGCATATTATGATTATATCTTGACTAGGAGTTAGTCCACGTTCGCACTGAAGTAAAAATACTGCGGCGGGATCTTATCGCACACTGGATTTTCAACTCTCGGCTCTAAGCAGTGCGTTGAAAATCCAGTGTGTGAAAAAAATCACCACGGGACAAACGCGGCGGTCCGTATCTGGGCTTACAGTTTCTTAAGTTTAATTTAAGCTGTCTTAAACCTTTAACCCTTTTTCCTTTACCTTATTAACCTGCAAGCTAGGCTGATGATGCTGCCTTGGCATAAGCTGCATCCACAAGCTGTTCTCCACCTCCAGATTGAGAGTAGCAAAGGTGACAGCTGCCTCGCCCAGCAGGCGTTGACGACGCATGCGTTCGCACCCGTAGATGCGTATACGTAAGCCGAGACCGTGCACGTCCTCTGAGAAAGGTTTTGACGTTTAAGTAATTGAGTACTTTGCTTGTAGTATCTATTTTTCTATACCGTGAAATGTTAGATGGCACAATATTTTTTTTGCATATGAGGTGCAAGTATTTATGTTTTCTTCAGAGTATTTTCCGTTGTGTTGTCCCAATCAAAAAGTAAGATAAATTAAAATAATATGATGTGAGATTTATTTGTTAGGACAAATAAATCTCATATCATATTATTTTAGGATAGGTCGGAAATCCATTATTCACAGGAAAATTAAGCCACGAGTGATCGCCATATATTTTATTTTATATTTGATCACAGCAGAAAGACCTTCGCGGCCTTTCTGCTTCTGTGGTTACGCCCGCGTGGTTTGTCGCTAAAAGCCTATGTCCTTGTGCAGGGTTCCAAGTATCCCAATACCAAATGTCATCAAAATCGGTTCAGCAGTTTCGGAGATTAGCCGAACCAACAGACAGACAAAAAAAATATTAAAAAAATTTTTTTTTGTTATATATACCGATTATACTTTGATAATGCATTTAGTAAAAAGCTGTTCTTGTTGACATTAAAAACAGACACGTCAATTTTATTTATATTTTGTATATAAGATTCCCATTCTGATAGAATGAGTGTTATTTGATTTAATTCATATTGGAATTTTATAGTAATGGAAATTATTTATGCTAATTGAAATTTTCCGTAATCAGAATAACTAAACCTGGCTGGTATTAGAATATCGTATACACAAATCTGTATGTTTGTGGACATGATAATATCAATTCCTTGGTTCTATTTGTACAAAGTTTATGTTCAGAACTGATTTCAGAATAAACAAACGGTTACTTGGAAATGCACTTGATGCTGGAAATATGCATAATTATAGTCTGCCGATTAAATATGTTTAATTCCGTTTAAATTTCAAAATACAGAGACTTCGACGAAAGAAAGTAATTGGAATTATACAGGGTGGTAATTTGAGATGAGGGATTATACCGTAACCGACGCAGATTAAAGAAAACAGTCGATATATTTTTTACTTTAAATATAGGTAATACTTTTCACGTTTATGCAACAATTTACATTTAGGGCTAATTTTTCAATAGTCAAATAACTTTTATCTGTAAAATAAATATGACAGTTTGATATAATATTTTCTATATAAACGCTGTCTAACAGCAATATTTATTCTTAACTGAAGAGTTAAATAGATATCTGAATATTGATAAATCAGCCCTTAGAAAGCGATATTTATTTAAATGTTTAAAGGCCAGGCTAATCCCACACTCATCTTACTTGCACAAATTTCAATTTGCATAAGCATGCAGGTTAACTTTAAGATGGTATCGTGTGAACGTCACACAGCGTATCGTATTATTCGCACACGCAAGTCGCTACGTGAAGTCGAGCCTAAAAGATGATACGCTTATAGCATAATCAGCCTTCTTTTCTTTCTGCTGGGACACAGGCCCCCTCTCTGTGACAGGGAGTGGGCCATAATCCACCACGCGGACCCATTGCGGGTTTGTAGATGTCAAGTCTTCGAATTTTGATTCTAGAACGTGCCGGTTTCCTCACAATGTTTTCCTTCACCGTTTTGAGAGCGGTGGTGATGAAATTATTTACACAAAGTAATCCACGACCTACAACTCGTCAGTCGGTGCCGTGACCACTGGGCCACCCCTGCTCCCTGCGCGCTGCGTGTAACCGAATCTTAAAACGCAAACGCATAATAGAAGAGTCTATTTACCTGGATTGATCTTATGAAACACAAAGCTCTCCATATACTGAGGATTCTCGCCATTCCTTATTTTTGATTTGTATTTTTGCTTTTTCAAAGGCAATAACACAACTCGAACCTGTGGAAAAAGACAAAGACATTGTTTAATGATTATTCACAATACCTACTTACATTGTTGCATTCCACGATGACGCATCGAGAGTCGTTTATGCTACTAATATAAGGTTCTAATTTAAATGATTTGCGCGTTATTGCCAAACGGAAATGCAAATATTATCGATTTCAATAAATTTAATAATACTTAGCATAATGTATAAGGAAGGTATAAAGTACCTACCCCCCCACATACTCCAACTCAATGAAACGAAATTCAAATCTTGCATAAAACGCACACTATGCAGCCAAGCATATTATAAGTTGGGGGATTACATCGCTGACAAAAATGCTTGGCTGAACGCTGGTCCTGCTCCACAAGGGCGCATAAACTAATTAATTAGCATTCGAAAATATAGTTGGAGCTGCTGAAGATTGAAAAAACTATCTTTGCATTGTATAAATTCAATCTCTTAGTATTGTATAATTGCATAGCACACGTGTGAGCACTATGTACCTAAACTATAAAGCTACCATTTACTGGGTACGTCTTTAATTGACTTGAATGTGCCCTGGCAGCTGAGAGTATGTCATGCTCACTCAAATGTCTCGCTGATGGTGGCGTGTGTGTTGGATCATTGGGTTCCCTTCAAAATGGTTGAGCTGAATGGTGCTGATCCATACGTCATGTTCGTGAACGGGCGCCGTCAGTAGGGACTGGTCATCTCTTAGCCGCCACGGCTTATTTTAATTTATGAATTTTTAATAATTCTTTTTAGTACGGACGCCTTTAACGTGCACGTCTTTCTGCATCGTTCTCACATGTATAATTTCAACATGAATGATGTAATCAAGATTTTTGTAACAATTTTATGATTTAAAAGAGTGTCCGTGGAGTTTCTTGCCCGTTCTTCTCCACAGGGATCTACGCTTTGGAATGGGCAACTAGCTTCATCTTTCTGACTGACCGACCCTTGACAATTCAAAAGTGCCTATAATTGGTTTATTTGAAATAAATGCTTTGAGTTTGAGTTTGAGTTTGACCTATTTCTGTTATTGCACATTGATCTTTCTTGAGTTTCGTATAACATTTTGACATGAAAGTTACGATATCTAAAATTGCATTCCCTGTTTTGTCGGCTCAACGCAACTGTAACGTTTCTAAGGAGGGAGGGGGTCCAATAATACTATTATATGTATTACTAGCTGCGCCCCGCGGTTTCACCCGCGTAAGTTTTGATCCCGTGGGAATATCGGGATAAAAAGTATTCTATGTGTTATTCTGATGTATAAACTATATTACTGTAAAGTTTCATCAAAATCCGTTCAGTAGTTTTTGCGTGAAAGAGTAACAAACATCCATCCTCACAAACTTTCGCATTTATAATATTAGTAGGAGTAGGATAGGATAGTATTGGACCGCTACAACCCCTCCGATACGGTCGGCCAAGTAAGTGGACTATCACTTGACAATATTTCCTAGAACTGTTAAAACTAATAACGCATGTAAACAGGCGTTATTGTTTTATGTTGTGCGAAAAATGGTAGTCCACTTTTTTGGCTGGCAATTCGGATTCTTGTCCAGCTGGGTTCGACGCGAATGCCATTAAAATAATCATCCTATACTATTCCCACTACTGGGACACAGACCTCCTCTATGTGAGAAGCAGCAGGCCGTAATACACCACGCAGGCTCTGTACGGGTTGGTAGATGTCACATGTCTTCGATTTTTTGGTTCTAGGACATGCCGGCTTCCTTACGATGTTTTCCTTCACCGTTTTAAGAGTAGCGATGATGAAATAATGTATAAAGTAGGGTTCGAAGGGACAGAGAAAAGTGGCGTGCGTTGCAGGATGCCTTCACTCAGCATTTGGTGGCGAAAGGCTGAAGAAGAAGGGGTCGAAGTTTCGGACTCACGATCTGCAACTCGTAAGTCGCGGTCTTTACAACTGGCCACTACACCTATAAAGCCATTAACATAAGCTCATCCAAATTAACCTTCAATTGACCAAATAATCCTTCTCGCCTAAACACAATTGCTCCGTGCCATTCGGGTTATTAACGATCTTCACGTGAGGATAGATGTATTTACATGCCATTTGAGTGAACTCGCAAAAATACTGATGTTCTTTTTATGTTATAACGTAGATTAAAGTAGGCTATGTTGTTGTTTTATTTTATTTAGGGAACCTAGTACATATTATTATTTTTAGATGTTATTATTATAAGTACAGTTTTAAAATTGTAAGTACTTAAGTTAATTTTAAGATCTCGCTACCGCATTAGGTATACACCTGTAATGATAGTGCTAAGGGAGATTTTGATAAATAAATAAATCTTACCCAATACGTAGTTTAAGATTTCTAACCATCGTCATCTCTATTCCATTTTGAGAACTGTTACAACATACCTGGCTCTGAAGTATCTGGCCCGTGTTTCTCTGCGGCAGGGTCTTCGCCTGCAGGATGTGGACTGTCATACTGCGAACTGGAGCATCGTAAAACAGCGTCAGTTCTAAGGAGCCACGCTCCTGGGAACTGCTGCTTTCGCCACAGAGGAGAGAGGTATCCTGGTGAAAAAAAAAATAAAGACTGTCCGTTAACTTCTAAAATATCATCAAAGTATATACTAATATACTTTGATGATATCGGAATAGGAAAAAGAGCTCTTCGTGAACGTTTTCGACCAGGAAACTAATTGCACTCTTCACATTCCTGGTACTCATCAGACACACTTCTGGTTTAAAGAGAAAGGGCGCTGGCAAAGTTAAAACCACATGAAACATACGCAAAGTTTTCATTTTGTCTGCAAGATTGGAAACACATTACCAAATCCCTTACAAGTGGTTCAGGTCTCCAGACGAGAACAAACACTTTTATATCAAGCAGGCTGTGTTTTAAACCCTATAATTTAGATCAGAAGTATAAGGTACTCCTTTCACACTTATTTTGCCTATGATATTACAACACTGTCAAAATTAGTAAATCGTGATCTTTATTCTCGTTACAATAAAGTTGCTGTTGGGTTTCTGCTGTCAAAGGTAAAATAACTGTGAAAGCACGGTAGTATAACATTTAAGTCTTACATTATGAGCAATAACATCACTATCGACGCTGCTCTGCGCCTCCAGCGTGTGTATGTAGTCCGCCCTCTTCGGAACCACCTCATCAATCCTGGTCTCTCTGAGCGCAGTCTCCCTCAGACTGGTCTCCCGTAGCTTGCTCTCCACCAGCTCTACGTCCAGCTTCAGAGATGCCGCGTTCTCGTTCTTTTCCTCGTAGTGGCATTCCACCTCTTCCTTATCCTGGGAATTTTCAGAGTTTAGGAATCGTAGGTAAGCAAGGATTTTGTCAGGTATTTTAATGGTGGGATGGAAGGCCTGCAACATCCGTTGAAACAACGGCGGCAGATTGGCGAGCGAAAAACAAATGAGCACGCTGGGGCTGAACTATGGAGCCATCATTGTTTTCTCTCTGACTCGAACAAAGCATGAATCTAAAACGTCAAAATACAATAACTGGACAAGTTTAGCTCTCGTTTAACTACCCACTTGCCGTAGTGTCCAAGGCTGATCATGGCGATAAAACATTTGCCGGTGTCTGTAATACAGTTAATACTAGCACAGGCATCGTCATTTACTCTATCTTTAAAATATTCATAAACTTTGTACATTATGTTTTTCTTAAGGATAGATTAGTAACACACATATTGTTAATAAAAAAAAAATTGCTATCGCCGATGTTGCAAGCCATAACTTTGAGGGTAATGCGGTTAGAATGTCCGTGTAATATATTATGAGTGATTAAATACATGAATTAGACACAACATAAGTAGTAGAGAACGAAATAAGTATAAAAGAGAATAAAATTCACATGCTAATAAAATTTACTAAGACTAAAATGTTAACTACGTAGATTAGTGTAAAAAAGACTCCTTTAAAACGCAGCGCATCAAGATGGTAATCATCTAATCATCTAATGCATATCTCATTTGCAATTCCGCGAGAGTGGCTGGGGAAATCTCCTGATTGTGAGGTATTCCATCTAGAAGGACTATTTTAACCCCTTGAAGAGCTTTAGATTGTCTTATGAAAATGGTAATGAGAATCTTATTCGAGTAAACGGCGCTATAATCTTGTTCGAGTAAGCGGCGCTATAATACCGTTTCACGTTCGGAACTCACTCAAATACCAAATCCGCGGGCTATATTTATAACACAGACACTGGAATTTCGTATATTTAGTAGTGATGCACTCAGGATAACAGGATATTGCGCAATAGGGAGTTAAATTATGTAAATTATTGCAATTCCGTTTATTTCCGGACTGACGTTTGAGTTAATTTATCTGAGGTGGCCTAATTACCAGAGTTAAATGAGAGGTTTAATAACAGTTAAAATGTCATCGCGGTGAGTCATGCGCAGACTGGTTGATTTTGAAGAGATCTCCGGATGTAACAAATACGGAATGCAAGTATTAACATAATAAAAGCATGAAACTAGTCATAGCGGAAGAGATTCAAATTCAAATTTCGAACGGTCTACTGTCTCACCTGTTGGATGCGCAAACGCAGCTCTTCATCTGAGTCGGACGCCTCGAACGTGAATATTCGTTCGGGGTAATGGTTCGGTTTCGACAAAGCATCTATAACAACACAGACGTACGGACAACGTCAATCGATATACAATATTGCCCTAACCCGAACTAAACAACTCTAGCTTGTTATAACTAAGTTCTAGCATATATCGTCCTCTACGTTTCTATGTGTGTAAACAAACACCTAGATATAACAGGTAAATAAATTATTACGAGACCTTCATGACGCACACGACGCCCTTGACGGTACATTTAACACTAAATAAATGTTAGTTTATCTAGACTACACAACAACGCTTTCACAAATGACTTCAATCTACCGAAATCAAAATGTTAATAATTAATCACATAGTCAATAGCCATAGGTATATTTATAAAGGTGAAGGTTTTCATATTTCTATACTTGGAATTTATAGAGAAAAAAATATTATAATGTGATATTTTAACACCTATTGTATTAGTAACAAAGAAAACTTTTTTACCATTCTAATGAAACATGATAAGACATATAGCTTAGTAACACTGTAACACAGAAGCAAAACAAAGGTTGTATGCTTACCGAATTGAGCATTGTCGAGGGGAAGACAGGGGGCAGCGACACGGGGGTTCACAGCGAGGATGTCATCGCAGCACTTGCGGCTGAAGACGGCGGAATAGCACCAGCGCCTGCCTAGGAACAGCAGCACCACCAACACCACCACGGCGAAGGCCGCTACCGCGCTTATGTACGCAGTCGCCTCCACTGTACACACGACAAACACTCAAGACTCCGCTCAAACTTCAAACACGACCTTGTGACAAAGATGTTTACCATTAGACGGGTTGATGACGCCAATGTTGGCCACCATTCTGGCTCACTGGGAGCCCGCGGGGCGCATCGTTGCGCGCCGCGATCTCACGCTCCAGACTCTCACTGATCTTATAAGAAACATTCGACGAATATCTCCGTTGAATATAATGCGACAATAAAGCGAACTAAGGGAAATAATTGGGACGTGTTGGCACGGTCGAGCTGTCAGTGGTGCACATGCGCTGTACGCGAGGGGCACGTTGGGGCGTGTGGAATATTCTGCGCCGCTATAGGACGAAGGACCCGCTCACAGGTGTACTTCGTTTCTGTATACATACATATAGCCGGAGGAGCTTGTCGTCAAGGCCGAGGGCGGCACGTGCCCTCGCACCCTTCGGTTATACCTACATACTTTTAGAATTAAGTATATATACAGTCAGTAACTACATACATATATCATATTACACGGACAAGGTCTGCATAAATTATATTTAATAGAAAGGTGGGAATGTAGGTCTTAGAAATTAACCCTTACTTAGGAAAAAAAAAGTTAATTAGTAAGTAGTTGGTTGGTAAGTAGTAGGTGCTAATAGGTACCTAAAAATGCCATAGAGAAACGGCTACACAGCAGAAGAACAGTAAGGAAATTTCTATTTGTACACTTACGCACTCACAGTTAGTAGATACATTACAGTGTTGCAATTAGGGCATTGGAGATCTGCCAGAGCCATAGAACTGCAGAAATAAGTCACCCACACTTAAATCAAAGAGGATTTGTGTAAATATAAATAAACTATCCATCAGTATGGAAGGCTTTTAGCAAATTGAACATTATTCAGGTGTCTTTCAGAGAATGTATTAGTATGGGAAATAGGCGGCCCTTTGGCATAAAAATGAGACACTCGTGAGATAAATAAAAGGAAATAGCAATACTGAAATCCATGTCGTTTATTTCCGGATTAAAATGAGAGTTCTAAATCCATTAGAGACTAACAGCCTGGCTAATGGAAGCTTTACTGCCGTATTGGAATGAAAGGCTTTCTATTTTATTATCCCTAGTTTACTATGCTATATGCTATGTACTTTCTATATAGATTTTCGATATTTCGAAGTAGGTTTATGTATTTGAAATGATATCAGTGTCAACAGACAAAATAATCATATGACTGAGCACATAAATTAGGTACATAATCTATATGTCTTGTTTTCAGTGACAGCC
This sequence comes from Globia sparganii, assembly GCA_949316385.1. Classification (NCBI taxonomy): domain Eukaryota; kingdom Metazoa; phylum Arthropoda; class Insecta; order Lepidoptera; family Noctuidae; genus Globia; species Globia sparganii. The sequence goes on along the minus strand of OX438671.1, from coordinate 13,176,719 downwards.
ACTACCTATGTCTTTATTATACAGGCTCTATTGGACGTTTCAATTCAGTGTTAAATTCATGGTGACAATATTTGACGGTGATGTCTCATGCACTGTATATAACATTCCTATTACTTTTGCCAAAACATACTATATATTCCATAGGTATGTAAAGTATTTTCTTTCTTTTTATACGGTCAGTGGGTCGTCTTAGGGGCGGAGTTTTTTTTTATCTAACAAATGCCTTGATTGGTATTCGGAGTAATCAGGAGCTTTGTTAATAGACTATTAAAGTGATCCTACAATCAAACATATCGTATCTGTCACTCACACATTCTGATCAATACAAGAAATGTCTGGGTTCAACAGTATTTATATCTACCAGTCTGGTGCTATCTTGCTAAGGGCTGATTTTTCCAACGCCATGTAATTTTTTAACCGTTGAATAATTATTTTGAACTTTGACAGTTCTTCGACACAAAATCTTTCAGACGTCAATTTTATTCCACGAATAAAAAATATCTATTGATTGAAAAATCAGCCCATAGTCAATTAATATTTATTTTATCCTATTTCCACATCAGTTGTGTTGTTACTTCAATAGGTATAAATCCTAAAATCCTCCGTCTTAAATTCAAGCTAAGGGTTATTCAAACAAAAATAAGAAAAAAAAAAAAAACAAAATGGTATTGGTATTATTCAGTGTATCAATGATTTTCATATTAGCTTTAATTGAATTAAATGTCGCTGAAAGATTGACTAGCATAATCCATTACACCGAAATCTTTTATGTAAAGATTGAATTATAAAATTAATTTTAATTATTGAATAGCTTTTAGTACTTAATTTAATCAGTGTTGTGAAAGCTTTTTATTTTTAATGTGTGTTTTTGTGAAGACAAGTATCGATATTTTCTCCAGGGTTACCTGTCATTAGACTGTGTTGCTAGTATACAAAATATTTTGGGTAGAAAATAATAAATAAAAAATCAACAATGAAATACCACATTAATATTTTGAAAATGTTTTTTTTATTAACACTTACATTTTTACAGCGCTCCTAGCCAACAGAGTAATACTATAAAATGAATCGGTGTAAAGAACTGTCGAACGCAAAACAATGTTAGTTCTACAGTGTACGATAAACAAACCGCTTACAAAGATCAGATCATTACAATAATATCATCAACGACTATTGTCAGTGAGATGTACATCGTTCTCATCAAACAAGCACAGAAGGTCACCCTAAAGAAACGAACTTCATTTAAATCTATAAACATTTCATATAATTTAGATTTTATTAGTCGCTATAATGTTATATTTTACTTTTGTAACCATTATTATAATGTTATATGTATTCGTTACGAAAAATTGAAATGAATCGCTCCACTTGGTCCTCGGCGGGTGCACGACTGCCTCCCGTGTGCGGCGCCCGCTCGGCAACGCTCGGCCACCTACCGCGCCGCGCAAGGGCCAAGTGCGGACTAAAACAAGATGACTCTATCATAACTGTATAATTTTAAAAATTTCTAATTACGCATCCCTACGTTTTGTTATTATCTTTTAATTAAGAAATAAAATCTTACGTAATTACCATGAGCAGCCTATTTTAATAAATTTGACAAAATTCGCTAATAATCAGATTATTTTTAGAAAAGAAAAGCGTCGGTTCCGGGCCGGGCGGCCGGCTGACGAGATACGAACGAACAATAGTCGACGGCAGTGCTGTATGAACGTGTAGCGGTGCGACGCACGCGCACCGCCCCCCGCGCCTCTAAGCGTTCGCGACTGTGTATGCTTTATTTATCTACTTTTACAATTGAAAATACGGCATCAAAATTTCAACTACCTACCTAACAGTAAGCAGTAGTACACTAAAACTCAGGCACTCCACATCGACCTCTCATACACCATGCACCCGATCGAATCGTCAACTAAACTTTTTTCACTCGAAAAATTCAACTTAAATCTAATTCACTTAAATTATAATAATAATAATGGCTTCTTAACTGTTAATTTTACAACAAATGCGTTTCGTTGGCCGCCGAGCACGGAGCGCGGCGGGCGTCATACTTCTGCCCCCTCGATTCACGAACGATGAACTACCGCTAAACGATAATTTATTACTTATTACATAAGTATGTGAAAAACAATTTTTATTAGTATTACTTTTAATCTATCTTATAATGTCATCAGTGTCACTGAGGGCGTACTACTGTAACATGAAATCCGAGTCGGCGGCCGCTTGCGCGAGACGTGCCGTGAGGCCTGGGCCGCATGGCGGGCCGCACGGCGGGCCGCACGGCGGGCCGCGGGCCGGCGGCGAGCGGGCCGGGCCGCACGCCCCGCGGGCCGCACGCCTGCGCGCCCGCCGCCGCCGCGCGACTAACTCATAGTAATATCAGACAGAGATTCAACAAATATCGAAACGATTCATCAAAAGTCGCATGACAGTCGAGATACTCGAACGTTTTAAACGATCTCGATACAAAAATAACATGATTCACGATTTAAAATAATTATGTGTATAATATTTTTTTTATATCATCACAAATACCAACTTCATTCTCCACTGTGCATTATATACATACATAGTTCGTTAGAAACGATAGTGTAAAGTGTGCGGTGGCGAAGGGCGGGCGCGGGCCCGACCGGCGCCAGCGCAGCCGCGTCCTCTCGGTCACGTTACGCAATGAAACATCAGAATAACATAGAACACTCGACAGGTACAAACACAGGTGCCCCTGTGCGGAGCGATGCGGTAACAAGCGGTGAGAAGCGTACACGACAGCGATTACACATATACCGGAACGGCACCGCAAACCTCTGTCAGTCTGATATAAGAACACAAATGAACTTTCTGTACGCAGTAACTAACTGATGCACGACGGTGTGGACAGTGGTCGGTGCGATTTAGTAGTAAGTCTCTTGTTCGAGCCAGCCGCCGGGATTGCGGCGCAGGTAGAAGCGTCGGATCTCATCGTAGATGAAGATCGACAGCATGAATGGAATGGCAGGCAGCCACCACACGAACCTGAGGACAAACAGATCAAACGTGAGCACTCGTCAAGCAAACATGATCAAGTATTTCAACTCTCAGTATTGACCCAGTGCATGGTACTCACTTGAGAGGGTACATCCTCAATCCCTTGTCCATTCCAGGCGTGTAGGAGAGGAATGCAGCGAGCGCGGTTTCGAAGATGAGACCGAAGTTCAGAGCCCAGTTGCGCATGCCCTGGTGGATGATCGAGTTACGACGCGTCTTGCAGATGATCAGATCAGCCCATTGTACTACCACGATGGAGACGAAAAACGCGGTGTGGCAGGTAAACTCGAGAGCCTTGCGGTCGCGGTACGTCTGGAAAATTGGGAAGGTTCATTATAAACTGAACAACTGAGAGATACTTGGGAGATAATGATTTTTATTAATGTGTCTTTGAATTCGCTAACACAATGGAAAAGGCAAATATGCAGTGACGTCAGGTGCTGCAAGGGTCGATATGATTGGTCCAAATGGCCATAGATGTTCTGATGATGATATTCTGCGATCTTCTGTTTTCAGTTGTCTTTTCCATTGCAGAGCAAGATCAAATTGGAGGAAGCGTGAGGTTAACGTACCCATTCCTGTCCATAGGAGTCAGTCAGATCGTTGATGGCCTTTGAGTCCCATTCTCTTCTGATACCGAAGAGATGCATCGGCAAGAAGCCGTTCTCAGCCATGATGACGAAGTACACGAAGAAACCAGCCGCGGCTTGGATCATGCCGATTTGGCCGTACGCCATTGAAATAAGCCTGTATACACCCGGGCACAATGTCAAGTTTTGAACTCATAGGTCTTACAAGTTAGTAAATTATTTTTCTTTTGAAGAGTTTCTAATTTTACTTTTATAATCTGTTAATTTAAGTGCAATTTTGCTTGTGAGAGAATTTCAATGTTAATGTTCTGTGATTAGTTTTTACTCTGATTGGGGTCAAGCTTTATTTTAATCAAAAGAAAATTTCTATAAAGCAGTTAGTTCTTTTTTTGCAAATATCGCCGTCTAAAGAATGACAAATGAGACTTATAGAAAGAGTAATATTATTTTTGTACTTTAATAGTCCAATATGTTTTTGTTTTAAATTCTTACTGTGTACGATTTTAGCGTCAGTCTAATTTGTCATAAGTTCGTTCATCTTTAATGCATGCTTTGAAAATCAGAATACATTGGTATTTATTTTATATATTATTTTTTTGTTTTTAATAGATAGATTTTTATTTTGTCTGAGTATTCCGTTTTTCAAGCCATTACCAATATTTTAAATTTCAGGTTAGGTTGTAAAACAATCCATGGAAGGTTCACACAAGCATGCAAGTATCTTTTCAACTATCTGGCGAAGAAAGCTCAAGCGATTTTTTTTACAATTTTATTGTGTTAGTAAAGAAGTAATTAAAAAAAATAAAATACTGGAAGAATAAGCAAGAAGAGGATAAATAAATTTAAAGGAACTGGAACGATAGCTGTACAAAACTGCCTAACTGTGGTGTATGTAACATGTGGGGCTTGGAAGCGCTATCAGCGGTGTGATCTCGGCACTACAACGTGCTTCAACTATGAAGAATATACTACATAATATAAACCAAAATATATATAAAGTAATACTAAGAAGAAAATATAAAAATAAATGTTACAATATAAAAGATGCTCCATGTCGCCTAAGACATTCCTTCAAAAATAAAAAACGTTTGTTTAAAATATTAGTCATGAACCATTCGATCACCACTATTCTACTTTGGCTAACACGTAAACTCACACACAATAATAACCACTAGTGCGCTCTCCATGACGGAGACTAAAAACATTTCTCTAATTGCTCGCTAAAACGTGCAACTTTTTTTATCGACACAGCATTGCATCGCTAACTTTAATAATTGAATTTCTAATATTGAAATATGGAAGAGTGAAGATTATACAGATATAGAAAGTACTAAGTCGTCTAGTTCTAGAGACTTCTAAGGTAATTTTGTATTGTATAAATCTAAATAAATTTAAACAAGATAATAGATTTAATTAAAATAAATACTGTTGCTATGAAGAATTCGGTATATTTATTTTGTATTATGTACTTGAAAGCGTCGCGTCTATTGATTTCTATCGGGATAAGGGTTTACTCTAATTCATATATCGGGTTGACAGCCAATTGCAATACGATGGACAAGGTGGGGGGATTGGGTCGTCATAATCACTCTTCCACATCCAGTGTCAAATGGTACTGTTGAACCACAAGTAGCCGCACCACTCTGAATATTTAATTTCACCAAATGAAGGTGGTTGTATGCACAAGTTATGACGGTGGGCTAGTCATTGTGTTAACACCCAAATGAGAATCTAGTAAGCGTCTGGGCTCGCGTGGTGACGCGCGCCCGGTGGCGGAGTGGGTGCGAGGCCAACCTTCTGTTGACGAGGTTGTCACGGTAAGGGTCCCGGGGCTGCCGCTTCATGATATCGGACTCGGGCGCCTCGTACGCCAATGATATAGCAGGCACCTTCGGTAACACAAGCAATCAGGACAAACCAACACTCGCGCGACTGGCACGCACCGACTTATACATAATAAATATACGTACATACACCCCTCGGCTACGCCGCAACCTATTTATCTACAACTAGCGTTATTAGAAATTAATTAATATCAAAAAAATACATTAAACTATTTATCGTAGGTACTTAAATTACGCAAAAAATTAGCTAGTAAATATAAAAGTGGAAAAATTGGCGTGATTGAGATTCAAAAATTATGGCAGCTGGTACTAGCCTTGAGGAGACAAAATATCTGAAATACTACGCTAGTGAAAGAAGTTACAAATATAAGCCCTAGCAGCATGTTGTATCATGGAAGTTATAATACAGTGTCGCTGTACCTAACGGTATATAGATATGTAGAGACGTCGTGTATAATATATGAGTATGCGTGTGATGAAGCCTGTTGCGTAAACGTGTGAGAAGAATACCGAATGAAAGGATGTCATTTGTGAGATAAATATCGTGTCATGAGATCATGAGAGGTAACAAATAATGAGAAAGTCAAAATACGATAAGGTATAGAATAAATAAATATTAGTCATATTGTAAAGACGTCGAGTGTGTTCATACATGCACGATAGACAATGACAGAGACAGGGAGACACCAAACTTACCTTGGCACGCGAACACAGAACATAGCGGAAAAGAGTATTAAAAAACCACAAATATACAATGGAACAATGCGTTTGGTCTATGAGCACGACGCCGTGTGTCGAAACACGTTATTCCATCACCACATCAAGCTACATAGTTAAAGGAAATAGGAGATACGTTAGTATAGAAAAATATATAAAAAGACATCGCAAGGCAAAGTTAGGAGCGGTGCGATTGTCGCCTTCAATATCCACACAGAGAATTCTAGAATCGTGTACCTACAGGACACCGTCCACACACTGCAGGCAACAACCAAGCCTCAATATTGAAGACTAGACACGTGGTAGCAAGCAAGTAGCGGATAGAATAATATCTTTGAACGAGTCTCGTCACTCGTGATGTTTTACCTCTCGTTAACGAGTTTATCAGTGAAAGGGTTACGCGGCTGTCGCTTCATAATGTCAGATTCGGCCTCCTCGTAAGCCAGGGAAATGGCGGGCACCTACACAAACACTAGCGACGTGAGCGACGGGCGAAGCGAACCGCGCCACAAGCGCTCACGCATCGCACGAAAGCGTGGTGCATCATTGTCACATGTGTACAACATCGAACATATAGCAACGAAATTACAATCAGACGCCACAACCGAACTGGCAACACAACTGGAACGTTAGTCCACGCCAAGCTCAGCAGCGTATGCTTGCAACTGGTTACGCTTAAAACTATCACAAAAATAAAATTTAACACAAAATATGTAGATCATGAGATGACTTCAGTTGCAGACGGGACTCTTTGTAACTTAAAAAATACAAAATGAACCGAATGGTATGCGGATGAGAATGGAATGTTTTTGAAATAAATCACAATGTTCGATGGACGTTCTCGACTTGAATTGATGGTGATGGAGTGATATGACTGTGGTAACATTCGTGTGTTGTGTTTGTCTTAGCTGTGGGACATATCTATGTGGACCTTTATGCGGACGTCACATACTGTCCGCCATGGGCTTATAAACGGCTAGTATTTCTCGGATGTCAGCAAGTTTCATTATTGAGGGATTAGAACAAAACACATCTACGTACATAATCTCCTCATTCCTACTAGACTTCCAGCTCTTATCAGGAACATGATATGGACAACACGTATTAGTAATGTAGCCTATTAGTTTGACTGCCAGATTTTAGTAGAATCATGCATGACTCTACATTTTTATAACACTGTAACACAAGTTTGTTATTTACGTAATCGTAATTTACAAATTTATATCCTGACAAAAGATAATTTACAAAAGCTAATTTAGTGTTTAATTGATATAATATTTTGAACGTTACAATTACGTAAATAAGGTACACATTAGAAAACACCCACTCGTCACGATAACGAGACAACAGCGACGTTATTAGCTGAAAACCAGTTAGTAGTTATATGGCAACATAACAGTATGTAATCACTTAATAAAGACCTCTCATTGACTAGTTTGTCGCAAAATGGGTTCCTAGGCGGACGTTTCATAATGTCTGCTTCAGCCGTCTCGTAGGCCAACGCGATCGCTGGCACCTAAGTCAATCACTAATTTAATATAAATTGTAATAACAATACCAGCTCGAGGGATCTTCAGCTGAAATATTTAAGTAAAATAGTATATACTATAATATACATGGACTTTATTCGACAGCGTTTGTTTATTACTATTTGCGACCAATCTTTATTTTTTTTAAGCAGGCTTCAATCACTGGTGGTTAAGGTACTTTGTTAAGATATTTACTTGGTAAAGTAACACCATTTTTCATATGAATTTTGAGAGATTTCGTCTTTCGAATGAACAAAAGCTGTGAATAATATCAGTAACAATAGCACAAGTTTATAAAAATAGTAATATTGTATGCTACATTGTAAGAGCACAAATTTCAAGTACCAATTCAGATCAAATTACACGTCAAAACTCATTTTTGTATAAAAATTCTTATTTAATATAAAAACTAAAGTAACTGACTCTTATAATGTAACAACAGCTTCTATAACACAATAGATCATAGTACTCTAGAAATAAGGTCGAACTTACCATGTCAGTTCCAAGATCAATGCAGAGGATAGTAACGGTTCCTAAGGGCAGTGGAATGTCGCAGAGGATGAAGGCAAGGAAGGGCGAGATTTCGGGAATGTTGGAGGTCAGGGTGTACGCAATAGATTTCTTCAAGTTGTCGAAGATCAGACGTCCTTCCTCTACGCCAGTTACGATTGAAGCGAAGTTGTCGTCAAGCAGAATCATGTCGGCAGCCTAGGAAATTGTTTGATGGTCAATATTACCAGGATTTTACACAAATTTGTTTTAAAGCCTCATTTTCAGGTAAACAAAAGTTGTACATCATTGTTTCCAACATGTATCTGTATTGTGGGAAACATGTTGCTTTTAGATGTTCTTGCTGTAACATAATTTCGCAACTCTTGATTCCCATGAATATGCGACTTTACAGTTCGTTTTTCGTATGACCTACTTACTTGCTTAGACACGTCAGAGCCAGCGATACCCATGGCAACACCAATATCAGCCTTCTTGAGAGCGGGCGAGTCGTTTACACCATCGCCAGTTACGGCCACGATGGCTCCTAGTCGCTGGCAACCTTCCACAATGATCAGCTTCTGTTGTGGCGACGTGCGGGCGAATACGATTTCCGTGTGATATCTGATTGATAAAAAGTTATTAATATAAAAAATATTTTTATGATATACGTAAATAATTAAAAGGCATTTTTCTGATTATTCATGTGTTGATATTGCACATCCGCTTTGTAGGACGGAAATGGAGAAATGTTTATTTTTAACTTATATTTTTTTATAATTTAACTAGCTGGAGACAGAGGGAAAAAATATAAGTTTAATCAAACGTCGTTTTGAAAAAAAAAAATAGATAGTAACCGATTCTCAGACCTACCCGATATGCACACAAAATTTCATACAAATCGGTCCAGCCCTTTCGGAGGAGTATGGTAACTAAACTGTGACACGAGAATGTTATATTAGATATATCAAGTGCAACTTACTTCAAAATCTCATCCAGTTGATCACCGTTCAGCTCCCTGAGTTCAGTTCCGTGGACGACTGCGGCCTTAGCTTCGCGAGGGTTGACTTCAGAAACGGGGATATTCAGCCGAGCGGCAATGTCCTCAACGGTCTCGTTTCCTTCAGAGATGATACCTACAGACTTTGCGATAGCCTTGGCAGTGATAGGGTGATCCCCAGTTACCATGATAACCTGGAAA